>DWME01002370.1:0-21077 GCA_018244795.1 Parelbella ahira ahira | reverse complement strand
AGAGCTATCGATGAACGTTTTAATATCGTTCAGTTTGTCATGAAGAATGACGTTTATAATGTTAAGATTAATTTATACGTCCCATTATGCTAGAATGAAATAGAAAAATTTCACGTATGCAAACCTTTCGTAATAGTTATTAAGACTCACGAGGAAATCGTAATATGCGTGGCAGACTCTAGTTTCTTCCTCGGAAAGGGTACCATGTGCAAACAGTGGGACCTTAAAAGGGTTGATGACAGTGACGGTGAGAAGTTGGTGTTGCGATTTAGGAGAGGCCTTGGTCCATTAATGAACTAATGCCGGCCAACGATATTAATATATTACTCATAACTGCATAATCATTTACAAAATATAAAAAATGCATAATATAAAAAGCTGAAAATAAATGTAATATCAGAAATCATACCCTTTTTCATTCGTTCATTAATTGGGTAGCGGCGAGCGTTTCGAGTGTTTGTACTCATTCGAGATCCGCAAATATTGAATGAAATAAAAAAACATCCTATTGGAATATCTCACTCAATGTCGTCTAATTAATGCACGAAGTATATCGACACTCGGCTCAGCAGTAGAATTGTTCTATCATTTTTGCTCTTCAATAAATTTCCAGCTCAATAATGATCGTATATATACTTGTGCGAACTTGACATTCATACGTACATACTTACCTATTTCTATTTCTATTTCCTGACGTTTAAATGCATTTTTGTTTCAATAAAACATGGAAATGTAACTTCGTCGCTCGCCGTTTTATGTTCATTGAGTATTTATTTCATTAACGAAGAACTACATCGATTTGTTTGAAAGCTATTCAAGCAGTTTTCTTTTATTATTACGGAGGAAGTTAAAGTTAAGTTAGAATAATATACATACATACATACATATGTGTGAATATTTTTATTCTAACGTGAAGCTGCTAAATAAATGAAGAAGTGGAAATCATTTCAATATTTTTCGGATAAAATAAAATATCTTTCAATGTGTCATTGCTACGAAATAACAACAATCGCAACGCACAGCAAATCGATGCGAAACAGGGTACCGTTCCGCAGATTCCCGGGGGACATATTTCCCCGTTTGGCTCTTCTATTCCCGCCATAAATCCATTATTGCGTTTCATGCTTATTCGTTCGATTGTTCGAGAACCTTTTCCCGGTACAGTATGTATGATTTTTAGTACAAAAGACGTAAATATATTTTTGCAAGCCCAGAATATTATCACTCTTTGCCTGGATATAGTGGGTGTTTTGTGTGGATAAGAATATAGAATTTCCACGATTGCTGTATTTTTACTTTTTTATTAGAACACTTCATTTTATTGCAATAAAGGGCGAACTTAATGTCTAAAGACATTTTCTGCCGTCAACGGAGTCTGACAAATTGTATCAGAAATAAATCATAATTTATTAACTTCTATTACATTGTTATTGATTAATAAAAATACTTTTGTAGTACATTATAGTATCCATAATAAGCCCGTTTTTGTTTCTTGGACACGGGTAACGCTTTGGATGAGAGGGGTCAAAGCCCGGAGTGGGGGTTGGCAGACTTTATACAATAAAAAATATTATAGTCAACTCAGTCTGAATATACTCGTAAAATTGAAAAATATTATAGTTAAGTAAGCTGTGCAGACTTTACTCATGATGTTTTTGTTCAATATTGCATACAGCAAGCGATTATTAATTTTGAAAACACGTATAGGTAAATGTATTATTAAAACCTACATTGTATTTTTGAAAATAAATCACTCAGACTGCCCACAAAGATCACTGGCTCCTTCATAAAGTGATGAAAAACTTCTCAAGTTTTTTTACGGTTCTTATTACAAAGATACATAAAGTTGTGAACTAAATCTTAATTAAAAACCGTTCGCGCCGAGGTCCCGTGGGACGGACAGGCACAGAAATTAATCTGTGTGAAGCTGAGTACTTAAGTGCAAACTGCAAAAGTTTGCGTTTCCAAGATTTATTAAATAATTAGCGACCGCTCCCCACTTACTCCAAGATAAATAATTAACTTTTAGTTGATAGAAACTACCACCAGTTTCTCGGATAGAAAAAACTTCACTTTTAAGTTGTTGCAGGTAATTGGTTTTGCAAGCTCACTTTTAAGTTGCTGTAATTGGTTTTGCACGTTGCTGGCAGTGGATATCCCACGCATGCTTAAACGGTACTCGCCGCAAAGAATGAATGGAGGAATGAACGAATTGGATCCAGTTCAATGCTCTGCTGGGGACATATGGATTAGGTTGTTAGTAATAAACCATATATGTACATTGGATTATATAATATGCATTTGTTTCACACTTAGAAATCGAAAATATCCGTTCAATGGCAGATTTATCAGGTTTCACGAAATTAAAACGCTAATGTTGCGTATAATGTTAAGCTTCTAATATGCAATCATATTTACGTATGTATCTACGAGTATATATTACGCGTACAAGGTCGAAGCTTGTACGGCGTTTGAATTATTTGTACTATTAAGAATATTAAAGGTGTACCACGTCTTTATTATTAATGTTCCCTGCTATTATACGCGTTATTAAAATCATTGATTGTTTTGTCCTTGTACCAATAAACTGTCGGACAATTTTATATCGTTCCTTCATGGACTACCTACGCTTACAAAACCATTAATTCTACATATTAATTTTGTCATGCGATTCTTAGGGTAGTACAAGCCGCCCGGGGCAAACATTTATGGGGTGCGTACGAGGATTTATACTGGATCTGAGTATAAAATTACCAATATAAGGAAATGTTACGTCACGCCGGTAAGTTCTAAAGGTGTAGGCAGAGGAGTGTTGTACGCTCCCACGTTCCACCAGTTACGAGTACGTTTACGTCCCACAAAGGAATAGAAGTGTACAAATCGAGACTCCGAGATACTACTAAAAATTTCTGTTAGAAAATCTAAATTAGATAATTCCAATAGTGCCCAACCCAAGATTCGAACCCAGTATTTCGTATAGTCGGGCTTGCAACCATTCGATCAACGAGACAGTCAATATAAGCATGTAAATATTTAGAAACATATATATTTTATTTCAGGAATCAGATAACCGTTTGTGGGTTAAGCCTATATATAACAATTATAATGTTTTAATCTCCGGCAATATAACATAAAGGTACAAGTCTATATGAAAGTCCCTTAAAAGAACACTTACGAACTAACAGACCTACTACACTTTGATAACGTTCAAGTCTAAAAATCTCAAGAACAAAAATTTAGAAGAGTTTAGTGACATTTAATTCTTTTCTTTATTATTGTGTTATTTCTTATCTGCAAAAGTAACAGGTGACTATTCAATAGCTAACAATAAACATTAATTAGCAGGACGGTAACCGGATAACAATTAACCGGATATCCGTCCCCGCCCGCCCTCGTCACACTCGACTTGTGAACAACAGTCATTGCTTATGCTTTATTCGTAATAATATTTTGTATTTCTTCCCACTAGTCATACATATACATTTGTACTTATTCAGTATATCCAGTGTAGCTTTATATATTATTAAAATTCAAAAATATTTCTATCACTGTTCTGTTCGTTTACTATCGAGAACTCTAATATAAGAGAGTATTTGTCTGTACGTAATATATTTATCAGGTCTTTGTAGGTGTGTAAAGGTTTAAACCATTTCAATTTTACGGATGATGACGTTGATAAAGATGTGTTTCATATGAAACCATAGGATTCGACAATTATTAATGAAAACCTGTCGGTGTATATAAAAAAATAATTCTATTCATTTCTAAAAAATATATATGTGTAATGTGAAAGTTTCATCATTATCGTGATAGACGTAGCAATGGAAGCAAAATCACGCTATGGCCTATCGATGGCAGCCTTCAGTTATAAAGTAATCACTTGACACGGAACGGTGAGCATTAAAGTTCCATTAACTCATTCTATATTTCATAAAAATGTTCAGCGGAATATATAGGAAATGGGCTGTGAAATCGCGAAGTACTAGTGATACGCACGAGTATATTAAGTTACGTACTTAATAGTATATTAAGTTCGACTTGAGCTTTTCATACACGATTGCTTTTGAGATGTTTTATAGCGGAAAATTAAGTATTTTTTCTTTTCTCAACTTTTACTCCTATTTTTTACAAAAATCTGAATATAATTTAAGATAACCTGTTTCATAACTTACTTTTAAGTTTTGCACAGAGTTCTTGAAGTCGTGTGAAGTGTACCAACTCGCGCTTGGTCATGATAATCAAACATATGACACAGTAAATATACATATACTTATGTAGACACATTTTTAAGCCCACACAATCGGGAACTTTCGCGGATATCGAACCCTCCACCCCGGCTCGGCTGTCAACTTGATCAAAAGGATTATAATTATTAAAATAACACCCGCATTACATAACTTCACGAAGTATAGTACAATTCCCTTGATTTTCGTCATGCGTCGGAGAATCCTCTAAAGTTTGAGAATGGAAAGTTATAAGAACGAGTGAGTTCTGTAAATGTTATCACATTGCACACCCCGGCGAGAGCGCGCCCGCCCACGCACGTCGTAAGAAATCTGCGGAGTCGCATCACGGCTCCAATTACGCATTCCACCCCCGGCTCGCGGCCTGCCGCTTACGCCCCCTCACCTACCTGAACGCACTGTGCTATATTATGTTAAAATTGTTAAAGAGGAAACTTACACACGGCCTACAGTTCTTCATAGTTTCGTGTCAACCCGCACGCCCAGTCGGACAGAGTATGGCCTTAAGTGTTCTCATAATAAATGAAGATCAGTGTCTCTCAGTGGAATGATAAAAAAGTGGATTTTGATAATAATGAAATATAAAAAGTATAAGTAACGTACTTCACATAGCCCCGGTGAAGCTATAGTTGTTCGTATATATACGAAATATTTAGACTTCAGCCATCATCAACATCAGCCTCCCTCAGCCTAATGCTGGATACAAGAGCAGGCTTGTCCTAATTATCGTAGTTGTGCACGCTCATAGGGGGGTTTCCCCACCGTGGGCATGTGGGTTGGTGATCGACTTCAGTACGTTTGTAAAATGTTAATATTATGTAAATACCTTACCGACGATAGAAGCTCGCCACTCGACCTGACCCGGCCCCGAGCCGCTGTTGCAATTCCGAGACCTCTCGAGTCAAAATTCCCTATTTAAAAACGGGCATTCATCAGAACTCAAGCTCTCTTATTGCCCGAAGGCACTTCCCACCGCTTTGCTTTTTATAATCGTTCATGTAATGTAGCCTTCGTTCCTCAAAGAGAACTGGACAAATATATTCCAATCTCGGAATTTTCTCTTTATGAAGCTCGCGAAAACGTGTCCCCGCTTCCGCTGTCTTTCGTCGACTTCCGCTTGACTGGAACCTGTCATTCGTTCATTTCGTTCGTCCGCTCATGTTCCGTTCAATAGCGTAATAATTTAATCAGTCATTACATAATATATCTTCTCCATTCGAATACTACATGAGAATTTTCCATGTTAATATCATAAGAAGCGGTTTAGCAGTTTTTATAAGACGATTTAATTTCAAACTAATAGTACAAAAAATTCTTATAATTAATTTCAATATAAATGAATAATCTAAATTCATTAAATTATTATTACGAAACAGATTTTAAAAGGAAAGATCTGTTAACAACTCATCTTTCAATTTACAACAATAACTCTACGATACGATAATACATAGGACCCATCTTTAAAACATTGCGTCTGTTTAAATTTGACCAGAAATTTAATTGAAAAGTACTTTAACTATAGTACCTTACTCGCTTTACTTATGTTATAACAGCCTCTTTTTCAAGCTCTCGTAGTTTTATTGGTTTTTCAATGTTTAAGCTGAAAACGTGTATGAAAGCTGCACGGGTCCGTGGCCACCGCCGGCGGGCGCAATATGAAGTGCAAACATGTAAATCTAATATGTGAAGCGAGTGAGCGTGGGCGACTGGATGTCGGGTACGTCTATGTTATAAGCGGGTTCCAAGCGGAGCGAATTTATGTACACATTTCTCCGAACGGGTAGACAGAGGAGTGTAGGGCATTACCACGTCTCACAGTTATATTATAAATGTACGTTCTACAATTGAACAGGGGGTGAGCGTATTGGTATGTACCTGATACAATATCAATCACTGTGCAAACAACAAATGTCAAAAAGCATTAATAGAATGGTCGTTTTAAATTCAACCTTCACTACTGGATACAAATTCTACCGCGCACTTCTTTAAATACATAATTAATGAGTTTTACTATGAAAAATTATTTGTTGTAAAATGGCGAATGAAAACAAGTCAAAAACTTGCAAACCTTAAAGGATGTGATTGCATAAGCTGACAAGCACGCAAACGGGCATCTGATGCGAAGGTGGTCGCCGTCGTCTATAAACTTTTGCAACACGGGAGGCGTCACCGACGCGTTGCCAGTACTGATAACATAATCATGAGGTATCAAAATGACTTATTCCCGCTCCAACTACCGCCATGCATCAACGCAACTGGCCCGGTCCATTCTATGGAGTATTACAACAGACGCCGACCGGCCGCGTACAGCGGGCTCAAATTAGTGTTAAGCTTTATCTACAGACACATGAATCATGGAACAGCAAGGCCTCATCTCGTATGCAAACAAGACGGGGCAACTCGACCACGCGAATCTATGATTCAATTTCAACAGCACTGATTAATATCCAACAAATAACTTTAAGATAGTTAATATAAAAGTTGATAAATTACTATTGGTATTACTTTATCGGTAAGGCGGGTTCATTATGAGGCAATCAAGAGCTCTGAATGCCAAATATCTCTATTCTAACATGCATTAATTTCTTATTTTTTGGTATGATAGGCATAAGAACAGATAAATATCCAAACAGATAGACACATATCGGTTTATCTTTCAAATTCATCAGAAATTGAATCGTATGCTATAAAAACAAGTTATTTTTCATAACCATTATTACATTCTGCTATTAAACATTCAAAAATATTTTTCGAGCGGAATGTTTTTTGAATCAATCCCATTCGACTTTATCTATTCAAAGTAGATAGAGTAAACATAGCCGTTTCGAATGCAGCTGACCGAACGTGCACTTACTTAATTAAATGTTTGCCGAGCGGCGCGGCCGCCTCCAGCGCTTAACGTGAGTTGTCACTGATACTCACTGCTCCGAACAATGGCGAATACGGATTAATCTTTTACATTATTCGATTTTCCAAGACATATCCGCTACATTTGCTGTTGGAACGTGTCGTGAATTAAATCTACACTCAATCTTCCAGAGGGAAAGAAAAATATCTAAGCTAGTTTTAATTTTAAGATTTGATCTATTACAAAAGGCCCAATAGGAAGGTCCAACAAGTACACGTGCGATCTGATAGCAAAAAGTCCGATACTAGAGAACAATTTACAACAGTTGCGGCGTTGACAGTGCGTACCTAGATTTCTTTTTCCTTGTTCCTTTCCTAGAGAACCCAACAGAGTGTTTCATGTTATTGCGCCCCAGGAATACGTGAGAAGAATATTGATTAGACATTCTAGTCGTGCGAAACAAGCAGGAGGAATAAAACAAAACAAATGTCCAGTACAACAGATCGTTAATATACAAAAAGTATTATAACAAAGCAATTAATAATAATTGGTTTCATTTTAAAAATATATATAATCAACGTGGAAGATTCAAGATTTTCAAAATTTGCATAATAAGTAAACTAGAATATAAAATGGGTTAATCGTTCACGGTAATCAAGCGTAAATAGAGTAACTTAGTGTTTAAAGTACTATCCGACAGTTTTCGAACCGACTTACGTTTAAACTATCTGCAACACAATTAACATATGCAGACCCAAATTGAAATTCGCATGATTTACGTTTGACGTGTCTTCCATGTGTAGTGACATATTCGCTCCAACGTTGGTAGCGCATTACATTTTTTTCGCCGTTTTTAACAGTCGTGTGTCACATACCCGACACAGAGCACATGGTTCGCTACTTGCTGATGCGCGAAACTCCAATTACATTTCAGTCCGAGAGCCAAACTCAGTTATCAATTTGAGTCCTATTACAACGGAATAAGGAGCGCGCGTATGTAAGGATATTCGGAAAATGTTTATTATTATTAGCCACGCCGCTTGTTTGGGAGGAAGCTGCAATGAAAGGTCCATGACCCTCGTTTTAGGGGAAAGGTTAACCGGGACGGGGCGGGGATGACTCCTTGAAATATTTATGGGTATTGTAATGTCTTCGGGCTGGAAGGGCTTGTAAAGCTTATTGCAAAGTTTTAATGGACATTTGTTGTTAGTTTGCGAGAAGTTTGTTGATTTTTAAATACAAATATCACAACGTAGCTATATAAAATATAGATTACAGGCAGGCCAGAGAGTCTATTTAACTGTCGACACGATAAGTCCTAACTTGATAATATAATTATGCATTAATTTACTATAAATATTACTACTTCAATCAAGTCGGAGACAATTTAAAAGAAGGCGGAGTGAAATGTTTAAGCACACGAGCAGGTATGAAGACTAATATAGAAGATCGTAGAACATTTTTCCAAAGTTTCGTTTATGTAACTTACTCAAGGTTTGTTACGAGATGGCGGGGGTGAAAGTTGTTACGATTCGCTATCCTAGGTGTAACAAAATGGTATGATTAATTATAATCTCAGGCGGAGAAGAAAACGATTAATACTATATTAGGCAGCCAGAAGTAGAAAATTAATATACTTTAACATATAGAAGTATTGAAAACTTACCAATATCAAAATGGGAAATATTCTGTAACAAAGTATAAAAATATGTTCATTTTTTACGTATGGGTAAACATATAAGCAAAAAATACAATCATACAATAATATGAGGTTTTGGGAAATTTATCATGTATGCTTATTAATTATAAATTTGCTTAATTTATTTATTTGCTTAAATAATAAATAAAACAAAATAACAATAACTCTTCGAGGAAATACAGGCGTGATGTTACATAGAAACAAATTGTACTACTTGTTACATGTTTTTTTCATGAAATACTATGCTACTGTATATCCTTGCTGGAAAAGATAAAATCTTGAATCTCTACTAATATTCGACAATTTCTACAAATAATTACGTCCTAATTGTATATATTTCTAGTCCGCCATTGTGTTAACACAGGCAAAAAGTAGAGTTTCCAGTTAACTAGCAACACTTTGCTCTACTAGTCAAGGAAAAGTTTACAAAACATAATCCTATTGTAGAGAACCATAAGGGAGGTCTTTTCAGCGAAAATGTCAAAGTGTATCGCGCTCTCTCACTCGCGACGATCCTTTGTCCGGTAGAGCAAGAATATACCGGATGTCATATAGTGGGAAGACAAGGGCTAACGAGGTCGGGATGTATGTAATAGCCTTTTTGCTAAGCAGAGCCTCATCGGACTTTTTTTACACTAGTTTGTAATTCATTTACATAATGCGACAATATATATTTGTATATCCTTCATTCTTAACCATTGTCATCGCTCCATGCAATATACGATTGTTGTACAAGTGTCTCCTCTCAGGATAAAAGAGGTTTAAGACAGTCTATTAAAGTGGCGAAGTGCAGATTGCCAGCCTTCATATTATGCTTTTCTGCTATTGTAAAATAGCTAATATTTAATTGGGTAGATCAAATGTTATATAAGATGAGCGCGCCGCTACCGCTCTTTAACCCGAAACTTCGGGTAGGCTACGAATTTAACAGTCATGCATTTTATTATCATTCATAAATCATCATCATCATCATCACCATCATCACATTTATTGTCGCATTACACTACGTTTACATTAATAAATAATTGTCAAATTAAATTTTAATTTAATACTCTATGTAGAGTAACTACAAATTCACCTATTGGATTTGAGCGCACAAAGCCTTATACAAACATACGTATAGGGTCTATCCACTCCACACTACTATCCAAAGAGAGATCGGACACAGATTAATGTAAGTGTCAAAGGGACCGCCACACAAACAGCATGAATGTGATGGACTCCATCCAAGTAATTGAATACTTAATTGATTGGACTAACAGTGCTGGCCTTGTATACTATACAAATAGTAAATGTACATATGTAGGCGGTACATTAGCTGATAATACCATGTATGTAGAGTACGGCTATTGCCGATAGTTTCCAAATCATTATAAATATTATGTTAAAAGCAAAATATCTCTATCAGCGATCTGACCTGCTTCTATATTCTTCACTCTCTTTTTATAAGTGCATTTCTGTGACACGCATCATTTATTGGGACTCAACAAAAGGGTATTTTAATTGTACACTCTACTCTCTCTTCACTGGCTTTGGAGATTTAATAATCAGTATCGCATATCCACAATACAAATGGTGATATAAAGAGTATTAATCAGCGCTAGTTCTGGCCGGGGTTCGAGCTTACAAGCGGCACCTCACGCTTCGGCTCTATGATAAGCTCACATAAATATTCATGAGAGCCCCCTCACAACGCCTCTAAATTACGACTAGTGTGGAATAATAATGAGTTTTCAATAATTTCCGACAATATAAATTTCCTTTTCTTTGTACAACACTGTATGAAACGATATTAATAAAGGATAGAATATTTCGTCGGTTTATATATATTTTTTAGATAGTAATGAATATATGTACATAGAAAAGTACAGCTGGTATGCAAGGATAGGCACATTTTAGCTCTCAGTGATTTCTATCTACCACGTATAGGACCTGGCGTGATTGTAAAATAATATGATGATATCGGAAAACACTATCACTGTTCTAAAGAGACAGATAGTTATGTAGAGTAAAAGGATGTATGAATAATCAGGGTAGACAAATTCGTATAAGTAGCTCCCTACGCTCTCTCACACCATACAACCGTGCAGTGATCGATGGTGCTACGCCGCCACTCGCGTGCCCAGCTGCAAATATAATGTCTAACACATTCACTTAGTCTTTGTGATCATGAAATCTAGTTCGAATATCTGTGGATTTGAGATAGACGCAACACTTTCTACATCCTATTCGTTGGATGCTACGGAAGCGCCTATTGAAGAGTTCAGTTTCCATTCGACAGCGATAGCGAATTCAATACAAGTCTTCAATATGTTATATGCATTTTCGTTCACGATTTAAAATATTAATAAGGAAGTAAATAATAGAAAACAGTATGACCGTGCAAAGTGAAACTTGGCTGTCCTGTTGTCTCTAACATTTATAAACTATGGGTTAAAATAAAAACCGACGTTTTAATGTATATCGTAGTTTGTCCAATTTATGATTGATTGTATATGATTGATCGATGTATGATTGTTTTGATTGGCTATGTGATCGGGCTTCATTTCCCTAGTGACATAATGGACTCTTGATATACCTACCTATACGAGCTTACATAAAACGGAATACGTTGCGTGTATAAACCTTTTATTATTACATCATCATGCAATGACCTTTACAGGGTAGATATAGATCACCGAGTGTCAAATAGCTACATCTTTGAATGCTACAGAAAGGTACTTTTCTCGGATGGAGTTTTAGTGGACAGCGTAGAAAAATATTCGATGGAAAATTTATATTTTAAAAAACATACAAAATCATCGTTTTAAGTTGTCTATTAACATTTAATTTTACTACTTTTAGATTAATATTATTCATACATGTATAAACATCTTTTGTATATCGTAAACAATCAGTTAAAAATGACAAACTCTTAATGACAACAGAACTCATAATGGCTTATTTACTCAAAGGAAACAAACAGCTAAAAGTACTGTTTAATAAATTCAAACAAATCCAAAAGTAGTTGCATTCAGAGCGCTACAAATTCTCCGTAGCCATTTATAAATTCCGTTTGACATCGAGACATTAACCCGTTAATTGAAAATTTAAAATGCACTAAGCCTACACCAAAGCGAGAGCACGCTATCACCGAACATAATTCGCAGACATTAACTAAGCACCTAGGTATGAGGAGGCCATATTGAGTTATAGACCTCTTACAAAGCATTTGTTCAATTTTAACATATTCTTAGATTTATTTTACGTTGAAAACATATCACACTTGCGTATAACGATAGCCTACAGTCCGTACTGCATTGATAAGTGAAGTAACCTAGCGGAAACGGAAGTGCATTCCTCGCAAATACCTAGTTGATTTCGGCGTGTTATAACCCGTCTCGCTCTACAAAGAGTGAGAAGGGGCAAGTGGGTAAATATTCAAAACAACAATGATGTTCGAGTCACCCCACGCTCCCCGCCGTTACACTTGATAAAGTGGCCCCGTACACTCTCTCCGAAGGGATATTCGCTATGAAAATGAATGTGGATGCGATATTCATTTTACAACAGATTGCAGCACCAGTATATTATAGTGTGGATATTGCCGGAATAAATATACACCGTACGTGACATGACACGCTGTTTGTGACAGAACGAGCGTACTTTGATGACGATCGACTAAATTTATTAAAGCTTGTTCCATGTAGAGCAAGAGTAAGGGTGACTACACTCATTAGTGATGTTATTGACATAAAACTCTCTCTGTCTCGGTCTACATAGTAAGTGACCTAGCGTGTTCATTTAATAATAATAATGACCATAATATGCAGCAAATGAATGCTAACGATGTCAAAAAATATTTATATTTTGCATCAAACCTAACCTGGGCAGTGAGAGCTACTGAAAATCACTTCTTGAGTGCACCATTCGCACTGAGCTGCATCCTTTTGCCAACTCAATTATTTGTTGTTTTGGAACAATAAGATATTAGTATTAAAACGTAGCATCACGCTTGTAATGTGAAGGGGTAGGCAGAGGAGTGTAGTACACTCGAACGATCCACCAGTTACGTTTAAGTCCCATCTAATAGGTGGTGAGTTTATTGTCATACACCGGGCACAATTCCAGACTCCGAGTCACTACTAGAAATTCTAAATTAGAAAAACCCAATATTAAATAGGCAGTCGCGCTTGCAACCAACCACTCGACCAACGAGGCAGTCAAACAACACAAAAATTTATATTAATTTATTCCGATAATTTTCGCACCGGCACGATCATTTCACGCCCGTTCCAGGGATATTTTATACAAATGAGTTCATTAAACGCTTTAACCCGCTCACTCACTCCGCATCCCCGAAAGCCTCCATTGTATCGAGCCCTGAGCGA
This sequence comes from Parelbella ahira ahira, assembly GCA_018244795.1. NCBI lineage: Eukaryota > Metazoa > Arthropoda > Insecta > Lepidoptera > Hesperiidae > Parelbella > Parelbella ahira. Next base: position 7,916 of record DWME01002370.1, on the reverse strand, counting down.
AATTGAACAATACCATTATCTTTATTGACCCAATTTTGGCCTTTTGTAACGCGAACAAGAAATCACAAAGTAATAAATCTTTGTGGCCGTAAACAATGAAACGAGGCACGAAGATAACAAATGTGATGCACTTAAGTTTAAAACAAATAGGAAACGTCGATTCCCTTGTTGGTTTGATGATTAGTGAAGCTGACTGATTGGCCGGGGTTTGTGAGTCCATTTCTCAATCAATACAAATATTATTTTATTCGACGACCGCTAACATTTGTTCTGTGATTAAAGGTTAAAAATAAGTATCAACATCGGTGCATACATTTGTAGTTCGTCTGCAGAATTCCAGTTCCAAGATATTCAATTATTTTAATTAATTAATTCCATTCGATTCCAATGGATACGGGAAACAGAGCGGAAGCAGAGATAACGATTATTCAAGAATAAATAAAAGATACAAGAGATGGAGCGAGGACAGAGAGAGCGCAATATCTTTTATTTATAACACCCATTGACAGATCAAAGGTGCGACATCAAAGAAAGGAAAAATGATATCGCTGCGAATTATTCAGTACGTGGGGATATTTAGGGGACGACGAAGGGACGGTGTTAGGCAATTAATTACCAAGGTAATCACATTGGCCACCATACGTGAGTAATATTTGGAGGAAGAAGTAAGATACAGTGTGTGATAAAATTCGTGAATCGCTTGTTATTAAAACAAGTTGTCCATCTTTTAGTGGATATAATAAGCTCGGCTGCTAACCAAAAGTCTGTTTTCGATTGCCGGTTCGGGTTCTAAGATGAAATTCTCAGTGATACCTCGGAACCTAGATTCACGCTTATGTCAATAGGCTAATATTAGTGCGTAATGTCAATTTGACGTCACTGGTTGCCATAACTATTAAAAATAGTGCAAACATATTGTGTCTAAAGTCTGATATCGCCAGTCCAGTTCTATACCATGAGACTATACAATGAAATGAACAAAATGCATTTTAGATTGTTTCAAATGATATAAACAAAGTTGGAATCCCGAATTTATTACTGAAATCAACCCGAGCTCGGTCGTAAAGCGATAATCTGATAATCAAAGTCGACCTCAACAGTACTTTAGCCGCGTAAATATCAATACGAAAGCTGAATAATAATACGTACTAATACTTTGACCGGCTTTAACTACCGCCACTGTTACAGTCTTGACTGTGTTACGAACAAACAATTAAGGTATCGAACAATTTAAAAGCTGATTACTACAAGTTTCGTCCATTTAGTTTCGACGATTAATATTATTTCTATTAATTACTCGGAGTCCGGGTCTGTGCCCGGTGTATGGCAATAGGTTTACCACCTATTCCATGGGACGTAAACATAACTGGTGAATTGTGCGAGTTACTACACTTCTCTGTCTACCTCTTCGGGGATTACAGGCGTGTGGTATTACGTTTTTCGTCAATCTATTTTTGTGTAATACCTTGAACTAAGCGGCTACACGCTATGTTTAATATATGAAGAGCGTTATGTTCTAGCCAATACTGGTCGAAAGGAAGAACGTATGTTAGTTTTTCAATGAATTTTAATAAATACAAAAGACACGTGTAGATGATAACACAGAGGTGCATTCGGTATTCTCTGTCAAACCCGTAAGAGATATGGCGGTATGACATAATAATAATACATTAGACTTACAAAAAGCACAAATATCTATGTCGAGTTAGATTTACGTACACCCATTTAGGACTTCTACACACATACATATATCCTGAAAAAAGTCTATGACACATTTTACGTTTATAAACGAGATTTTTGTGCGCAATTTAACTCAATAACTAAACTTGTAAAAACACTCCAGTCGGTAAAAGAATTAGAAATTACATTACCAGGTGACGCAGATGACATTTTTTTAACAGCACTATAGAACACGTATAATTGACTTTTGTAGACTAAGGCTTTACATTTAAAGGTTAGACCTCAAATCTTGTATAAATTTAAGTTCATTGTTTTTATATCTCATTCGACATTTCTCCGATACTCAATTTAGAGGGTTTATAAGGATCGATATATTTGGCACTCGGTACTCTCAACCTACGCCGTAAGGGCTTTGACGTAAAGATATAATAACATCTATTCAGATTCTTGATTACAATTACACATAAATAAAGATGTAAATTAAAACGGTTATTTGTAATTGCGACATCGAAGTCGTAGCTCTCAACGCATCAGCTACGGCTCGTAGAAATAATGGCTACGACGTGCTACGATCTTTAAATGGAAATTTGTAGATTTATATTTGAATGGCATTTAATTCAAAGGTCACGCACACATCGCGGAGTACGCGTGTTCAAATATAGAAGCAATTTTACTTGAGAAGGGCGGACGTGCTAGATAATCTTCTCTATTGTTTTATCTACGTCATACCCTAATTGTATCTTTTCAGTATATCTTTTTGACCACAAAAATATTGCTTGAATGAAATTCAAAGTTATTATTATTATCGGTCGTCGACTCCACGCGGCAGGCAGGGAGCACCGAGTGCCGAGTATATCCATCCTTATCAACCTGACCTGCCCCTTCTACATTCATCACACTCTTCATACACGGTTTTGAAGATTTCAATAAAGTAATCATTGCATAACATGGGTCTTTTATATTTATGACGTCAATTAATGGCGACCCACATTTTGATACAGTGCCCTAAGTATTCATGCGGATGAAATAAATACGCCCCGGGTTCTACCCTAATTTCGGTGGGTACCCGTAAAAAACGGCGAAGGTCCGAGCGGGACGTACCCGGTTTTTGTTTAAAAACCGTTTCACTCGGAATTATGGCTCTACCCGTCTAATTGACTTCGTTTTCACATCCGTTTGCCTACTCTATGTAACAAATTAACTTTGTCGACTGAATAAAATTGTACTGTGCCCTAGCCCGGGGGGAAATACGACGCATTTTCATTGTCGTATTTTATTATTTGGAAATGTCTGGGTCGGATACGAGGAGAATTATTTACTCAACGAACGTAGAAACATTTAAAAATAGTCGGGACACAGTTACATAAATAGACATACCTTTTCTAATGTTAGAGTTGACATTTTTAGTTATTCCCGAATATAATAAGAATATATGAAGAAACTGTTGAATGTACAAAATCGAGTCTAATCTGTATGGATAGAGACATTTGATCCTCGGTGTTCTCTGTCTACCCCGTAAGAGAATATATTTTGAACGATACACATGTACGCGAACCGCAACTCTATATAGAGTATATGTTAGCTACACGTACACAATGTAGAGCAGCGTTAACTGAATCAGTGCACATGACGGTCCGGCAGTGAAGCGAAGTGCAACTGCTAATTTGTTTACAGTTTCACGTCAGTTCGTGTCAGAGGAGAGGACCCTATTAATGGAGAAGTAGGTTGTGTTCCAAACAGATAAAATATTCAGAATAATAACGAAAACATGAAAAAAGTATCGTTGTCTAATGTAAGAACGCTACAAAACATTAAGGATGAATTTTATAAATTTTTAATTATTGTATATACTAATTATTTATTGTTAATTATGTATAATGATTACATATTATAAAAACATTAATCAAACACATATCCAATTACAACAAGTAATAATTCTAAAAAGATAACACTGATACGTTATCATTAATGTAAATAAAACACGAGATTGATTATCTTAAACGATAAGAGCTCTTGGCCTCCCTCGCCATTTGCATATCGTTTTTGGTAATACATTTTTTAAAGATACGAGTACATCTGATGATACGAGCTGGTGACAGATAAGGCTTTTAACTCAAAAACATTAAAAATTACATATGTAAGTATTTTCTCACTAACTCTAAATAGTGAAACGGGAATAAATATTTTCATAGCTTAACGACACAGCGCAGAGATGGTTAGAATCTGCCTAACAGGAAATGTATTTAATTTATTTAAAATGGATGCCATTTCCGGCACGCTATAAATGAAAACTATGCAATGACATTTTACAGTGCAATTGTGGTAAGGCACGTTGCTGAAAGATTGGTTTATAATAACATGTCTATTATAAATACAAGGCAATAATAGCCCAGTGGTGGAAATTTAAGAATCACACTCTCGGTGTTATAATCCCGGGATGTAACTCTGACTTTACAAAGTTTTTTGTGCGTTTATGGGAAAAAATTTAACGTGCTATAACCGTGTAAGAAAACATAATGTGAAGCCTACATCCTATATTTTTCTATAATATTTTCTAAAGCGAGTAAAATCTACCAAACTGCACTCTGCCAAAGTGGCAGACTCTATCCTTAACCGTGCTCATTGTGATATTATAAATTTAATTGTAGACCTCAATGGCTATAAATATATTAACCAGACTGGTTAAATGTAGTCCCAAATTAGTTCTAAAACAGTCTCTGGTAGGCGTTAACTCAAAGTTTATATTTTGTACGAAGAACTCTACAAAGTATTCACGAATGCATAAAATGAAATATCACAGTCAGTATAAAAAGTATGTACATATTTGAGTATGCGGAAGTTCAGATGTAAACAAAAAATATAAACATATTCACTGAAACAGATTCAGCGCACAAAGAATACGGCTCGAGTGCATAAGGCACCTGTTACATCTCAAGCGAGAAACAACGGTACCCATAAACTTCACAATACAATTTTATTAAAAACGTCAAATTAAAAATTCGGGGTGTAATCTTAATCTTAAGTATAAAATACTCGTTCTTTGTTCCTTTGTTCGTGAATTGTATGTTTAGGTCCGAAACTAGTCAAGCTATATTGAAATAAACTGGTTAACCTGGGTTATAATTAAATTAAGAAGTACATACTAAGTCAAGTACGACGAAAAATAACTGCACCAGTATATATCATTTATATGTGTATATATTTATTTTTTACGGTTTCTGATAACCTTTGGGATCAGATAGCCGTGTAGTGATGTCCCAAGGAATTAATATTCTTAAATATCGTAATTCCTACAAAATCAAAATGAATACAAAACATTAAAATGACAGTGCCGTGTTGTACGCAAAAAAACTCTACATACTTAAACACTCATCCTATAGGTAATAAAACTCTGTCACTTTCCGACCCATGAACTACTTCTACGGGAAATTCCATATAATACCAAGCAGAATTTTTAAAGATAACGACTCAGAAACATCTCAATAATCAAATATCTTTCTCTTATACATATACATAATATTGTCAAGATTTGCACAAACATCCACTGCAGTCCAGATGATTCGAAACTCAAATCAAGTTTAAATACTTTTGTGGTAGAACCATTTAGAATCAATTTGTCAATCTGCATAAGAATCAGCGGAATAACATTAATCTACGCTAACTTAGCATAGCTGTGTACATTACATCGCTTATTTGTCGCAGTGAGACTCTATATAAGTTCGTTCACCTCCGCACAGCCTGCCGTTATCCACGAAATTAAAAATAAAACGTCACAAGTGGGGTTAATCTGGAAGGGTTGAGATGCCGCATAATGCGAGTGGAAAAATAAAATTCATTTTTATTAATGTACAGACTCTAATTAGCTTTAGCATCGACGTACCGCAAACATTGCCGACGAAAAGTTTGCACAGTTTGAATTATCGTGATATTTTTCTTTCAGTTCTATTGTAAATGACCCATTCCCGTCCTGTGATTAGACATGAATCTCTTGTACACGAATTGCGTGTTAATTTTTTTTTATATTCACACAAGACCGTGTGACACCAAAGTAAATTTAAAGATTAAAGAATAAATTTTGTAACAGTATCGGGGGTAACCAAACACGATAGATCACATATTTACAAATACATATATGTACATACTTAAAGAGATTATTTTTTTACACCCGGAAATAGAACAAATATTTGCGCTCATCACATATTTGTTCTGGGTCGGTATCAAACATAGACCCCCGGGTCAGTCAACTCAGTTGTATCAAATATCAGCAATGGCTGAACTGACTCTCCTTGAGTCTAACATAACAAGTTCATTGCCCATGACAAGCTGAATAATAACTGAAGGTAGACTTAGCCCACCGTAACAATATGCAAAGTGCATTAGTGTTTCCTGAGCGTGAGAATTTTTATGGCGAATTAAAAAAAAATACTTGAAAACTATGTAATGTTTGGTTTAATACTGTTTCAATTCGATGTTAGTATTTACTTTACAAGTGCAGAAGTGTTAGTATTATCATCATCACGGGTCTCTTCTGAGAATGAAGTGGGTAAGGCCACAGTTAGCCACGGGGGCCATGTGGACATTTCCCACATCTCCGTTAACATTATAAACGACTCTTTAAGTGTAGATATTTTCTCCCTTTTATCTTTTAACTTTTAACCTTTTAACTTTTATCTTTATGGTTATAGCAAATTTAAAAAATATCACAATTTAAAAAGAAGGTAGTTTTGTAAATAAAAAATGCGCGTTTGGATTTAAACCCAAGACCAGCGCAGAGGAAAGCTGATATCTAAACCACTAAGCTATCACCGCAAATGGCCGACTAAACGTGTTAATTGCTTGTAACTTACTGTACATTTGTAATTGCATTCTTCTATCCACGCGAGGGCGGACGCCACCCCATGTTTTTTCTGCGCCGCAAACTCCCCTCTTTTCGATAACAATAGTTGAGAAAATAGCAAATTGTTTGCGCTGGTTGACATGTAGGTACATTTTTTATGTGGTCTACAGGTAGGATATCTTTTTACACGTGATTCATAGACAGAATATGTTTTTGGCGCGAGATAAAAAGGCATGGGATTGAATAAAACTTTTCACCAGGCTGTCTCTAAACTCACCATGTTATAGTTATACGAGTAGATCTAAGTTGTAAGCAGATGGCAATAGGCTGATATTAACACACACGATGGCTTTCACGTGTAGTCTTTATCGGACTGTAGCCATACTGCAACATGGTTAATTTTATTGAATTTTATTATTTTAAAAGAGTGCTGGGAGTTTTTTCTCCGGCTTTTTTCTCCCGGTCTACTATAGCCTGAGGGGCGCACAAAGCCGAAGTACAATGATTAAAACATGACCTTCATTGAGTGTATATACCTTACAATGAATAAAATAATTTGAATTTGATCTTTATACACATTACCTTTACAAAAAAAACATATGAAAGTATAATATTAAAGTACAATAGTTTAACAATATGAAAGTACAATAGTTTGGTTCATTTCCACATCAAACTCGACTCTTTCTAAAATTCTTTGCGATTTATCTACATGCGATATAAAAAAATAGATTAATCTTAAATATACGATTTTAAGGGATAAGAAAGTAAACAAAACTTATTAACTGTCCCGATCCCAAAAGCCTCGTAACGTAGTAACGTAGAGGCTCTTAACGGCATTGCATGTTGCCTGTGTAGAATGTTAGCTGATAAAAAACAACCTTCTATTACCTAGAAAGCACACTTTCGATAAAACAACGACTTAATATTTCATAATTTTTTGTACATTTTCAACATGTTTGATAACGGCCAAAAAATCTATTCACGACAACGTCGATTATCCAAATTCCCTAAAAGACGTAGAAAATGTCTCAACATCGATTTTTATCAAATATAAATACTTGTAATTAGAAAACAAAAATGTTTACATGTAAAACATGGGACGTACAGTAAAATGAAACGATCATATTATTTATAAACAATCGTCAACTGTTTTATTTTCCATTCAATATATCCGTCATACTCTATAAACACACAAAAACACTGTTACGTTAGCGGTTTTACAAACACGTTAATGAAAAATATAAATGATATATATATATTTTTTTAAGGGTTTTGTCGCTAAAGCGATCATGTTACACTGGTTATAACATTATAAAATCTTACATCTAATATTAATTATTTCTTATAAAGTAATTTTACTAAATTTCTAGCAGCATCGGATAGAGGATCCCCAAGAATA
>DWME01002369.1:0-21078 GCA_018244795.1 Parelbella ahira ahira | reverse complement strand
ATATGTTAATATTTCGACCCAGTTGCATAGATTGTGGTCTCAGGGGAAGTTTGGTGGCAAAGAGAAACTAGTGACAGGTACTTTTGGTATATACCGACCTACCTTTCGCTATGTTTTATTGTTTTTGGTATTATGTCACGTCACACAACACTAATGGTATCTTCACACATAACACTTTGTTCGTGGTCTATGACATTACCATAAGATGTGCCCATAATATGGAAATCACGTATTGTAGAATCGTAGTCATTACCTATTTTATCAGTTGTACACGGGTCTTATAGAATGAGGACCAACACCACAGTTTTAATTAATGAATTTTTACTATATTACTAAACATTTGTATATGTACATATACAACAGCAACAACATAAGCCTATCCCAGTCCACTGTTGGACATAGGCTTCCCCTAATGTGCGCCATCGCGCCCTGTCCCAAAAAAAATGTATATCGTAATATAATAGTATAATTCCAAGTACGTAAAAACGTAACTGCTAAAACGTTGGAGAGTACTAAGCGCAGTACTCTGCGCGGAGAGAGGAGCGCCTCTGCGTACCTCTTCAGGGATTACAGGCGCGATGCTACGTTTGTTACGTAATACAATAATATAAAATGTACAAACACAAAGTCATATTTCAATATACGCATTCATAATATAATGTACTAATGTGATTAGATATATTAAGATTATTGCTCAAGTAGTCCACTTGGATTAGTTTTTTGAACGAGCTCTGAGAACGGTTTTCTGAGCGCTCCAGATAAGAATAAGTTCCAGAAGAGCGAAGCTTGAATCGTTTAGTCGCGGAAAACAATGCCATTCCACTGCGAATGTTGAGTTTGAATACTCTATAAAAATATTCTATAAAAGTAAGCCATCGAGAGTAGGATATAGATAGTATAATTTCTATATGGCAGACCATTACGAATTGAATAGGTACACAAGATAGAATATACTATGTACTACATAGTTCGTCGTTAATAAAGTGAGTCATTTAAGTTGGGCTCAAAATTCAGTATCAAGGTCGTATTTAAGGAAAAAGAAAATAATTGCTTTAAGCTCCATATAAAAGTTTTCGATGTACTTTTAAAAGTCAAAATTTCGAAGATATTTTCCTGGTATTTGTCATCACGCACCTTGATTTTGTGTGACGTGGATGTTTATGCGATTTAGGAAAAAATATGATCGATAAAATTAGCCAGTAAAAAAACCTAAAATTATACAATTAATACTATAATTATATATGTGTATACTGTATATACACGAAGCGAATTCACTTCGAAATTGGAAAATATCCCAACTGCCATTGTTTTATTTCTTTAGCTATGATTACTGCTAAATAAATTGGTAGCTTAACCAGTAACTATATATAATACTAGTATATTAATATTTAGTTTATAATGTGTGTATAATTGTCAGAACGAAATGTTTTATTTTTTACGCAGTTTCATTTTATGTGCAAACTAGAGATCTATGTAATCTATACTTTCAAAACTTTCTCCCCAGCAACAACAACAACATCAACCTATCTCAGACCACTCCTAGACATAGGCTTTCCCTAATGAGCGAAATCCCTTTTCTACCCTTCTTCTTTTTCCTCTGTCCTTCGCAATATGTCCTTGACTTGTCGCATCCAGGTTCCGCCTGCAGCCTTTTGTAGCTCGTCATCCCACCGAGTCAGAGGGATGACTGCGTTTCTGTCCACTGTCTATACTGATTATCGATACAGCTATTAGAAGAATTCACTTGACATTGGGTGTGAAGAAACGTAGGCGGTTTTGTACAAGAATGATATATTTGAATGAGTCACATCGTACCTAACTGTTTCGAGGCCGCCGCCCGGCATCCGCCTTCACTCAGACACCTCATCTTTGGATTTTGATGTTTACGCAATCTCTGTTGTCGATTCCGACTTTCTGACATTGAATAGCACGCGTATCTAATTATAAACATTACCACATATTTAACTCGCTTTTGCGCTTATAAATTATAGAACATGAAGGACTTTAAGTGAAAGATTTATTTTATCGTTATGCTAGATCTTATATAGAATAGGTAGAGCCATTCTTTGCTTTGCTTCTTATACATTGATGTCTTTTCATGCTCGCAGCTTTATTAATTTATACATATTATATAAAAGCAGGAAATACCAGTAGTAATTGAAAAACTTACATGCGTGTTCGTCTGCTGGTTCAATGTCTACTGCTCTCTACTAGAGAGTTGATAATAGGAACAGTAAACAAATATGTGAAGCTAAATAGCAATAAATATGTAATGCTTATTAAAGTTGAGAGGTGCGCAACAGAGTACGAGGGAACTTGAGAGACAATTTATGAGCGCGGTGTGTTGTTGTCCCATGTCATTTGAATTTCATCGAACTTTAACTAGAACTCTGAACAGACTACTGGTTTACTTATTTAGTCACTGTTCGTGTATTTAACAATACTGATAACATTCGACTTACAATTACGAAGTCGACCGTTTGACATCGTTTATATTATTGTTTTTTACTTAGGCATATTAAGAGCAGCTTATAATATGTATATCGCTTCTAATATAAGATGGAACTCTCAATTTTAGTGGCAATAAAAATCTTTATTAATTATTTATTAATTAGCAAAGTTTTTCACAAAATTATTGTTGATAGATTTGATATTAAAGAAGCTGCATAAGTATCTTATATTAAAAATAAAACAGTTGAAATTTATGTTTCAATTTTGTAAAACAAAAAATCCTTTTTTTATTCTTTAAAATGCACTGACGTGATGTCCTTGTTCATTAGCTTTAACCAGAGTATCATAGTATCTTGAAAGTTGGATGAGAATATGAATCTTAAACAAGTTTTTTATTAGTTTGTAACTCAGTAGGCCTACTAGACATGTTGTAACACGACAGTATGACGCGATAGTATCCCGTCGAGTAACGAGACAGATTATAAGTACTTTGTAACCCAGAAGGGACACTAGACATGTTGTAGCAGAGTCTAGTTCCAGATAATATCGCTTCGCGTGCCGAGACGGACTATAAAAGTTTATTGAAATGTTACCATAGTTGCATCCACATCCCGCAAATGTAACCCAATGTTTCACAAATTTTATTAAACTGTCAATAGCGGCAACAATTACCTCGTTTTGAAACGAACATTTATGCGGTTGAAGAAATTATGTGTAGAATGAAACCGTTCTGCTGATTACTATGACTGATTATAAATTATGAATTTTCGACTACAATTGGGCTTTTGTAACGTGATTTTTTTGTATTGACAGTGCGCAAGTTTAGAATTACCACGATGCAATTATATCAGACCCTCAACCCAAGTACACTGGATCCACCCCTACCCGTTACAAATCCTCTTAACAAAAAATGACAATGAAAACAAAACGACTGTTGATGATGATGAACTAAGTTTTAACTTCTTAATTTTGCTGATCAGCTCAAAAATATCGTTACACGATGTTTTGAAAAGGATCACGCCATCTGTTATGGAATAATAGAAACTCTCAACATAGCTGAGTGCGCTTTGACATGAGTGGAGTGGCATTCACAGGTTAAGCCATTGCAATCAACAGTACAACTCAGTTCATATGGGCGTTAAGGGTCTCATGGTAGATCTATGTTTCATTAGTCTCTGTAAGCGGCGTGCATATGAAGAGATTGATGAATATGGAAGAAGCACGGCAGGTATGCAAGGATAGGGATATATTATTCTCCGTGCTCTCTGCCTACCCCCAAGGGACTTGGCGTGAATATATATATGTATGTATGTTTCATACCTTGTGACGTATTTTTCTATTCTTGCTAACAATCGGATTATAAGTTTAATAGACGATAATCTATCCATTTATCCGTTAACTTTTCTTTACATTGTCGTCTCAAATTATTTCGACCTTAAAAAGTGAGGTTTGTTGAAAGACTAAATACATCATAGTGTCCCGAACACTGTTCATCCAACTAGCTTCGGTGTGCCCAGGACCATACATCTCACCCTGGTGTCGATTAAGGCAGCCTTATGTCCAGCAATGGACGGGAAAAGGCCGATAATGATAATGATGACGATGAAACTTTAGCACAATAAGAACGCTATTAGCCTTGCATTAGACAAATGAATCATTATAAATAATACGCTTTTGTGGGTGGAAGTAGTTTAGTAAGTAGGTGAAAAAACTAAAAGGCCTTTAAATGTACCCTCTTCGTTTCCACTTTATAGTAACTAATTGTATTTGGAACTTCCGTCTTTTCTGTTTACAAGTATTGTCGAAGTCGACTTCGCTTCCAATTAAATTAGACAATAACCTATCTAATTGAATTTTACAGAAACAGAAGTCTACTTAAATAAATAAAAATATTAAACGTAAATACGAAAAAGTTTGTATGAAGAAAGTATGAATGTATAAGAACGTTAGGTCTGTAAAGATAGAGATACTTGGCTTTTAATGCTCTTTGCCTACCCTGCAAGAAACGTGGAGTCACAAAATAATAATATCCCTTGAAGTTAGCAAAAAGTGAAAAGTTCCAATGAAATGAACATATTTTCGTAAAGCAATTCGTAATTACGATTGAAGTGCGGCCCGCATGAATATTTTCATGAGTTGTTTTAATATTTCGAAGGGGACTTCAGGCGGTCGCTTCTAGATGTTTTTATTTACCTTTTTAAAAATATTTACAGCCATTTGAACATGTCATCAATTAATGGCCTTTGCAAGGACGTTATTTATGAACATAACTAATTATAATTTGCATCAGGAATCCCTTAATTATGTAATAATTAAAAAATACCTCGCAGTTGTGATAAAGCAATTAAATTTTATTTAACATTTGTGTTTGGATGTAACTAACTGTTTTGCAATCAATAGACTAACTAAGTAACTAAGTAACCTTAACCTTCTCATGCAGAAAGGAGAGCCGTGTCGAACAATAAAATCGGAAAAAAAGACCGAAAAACAACTTCCTAACCGTACAAGAAACGTGTGATTATTATACAAATATAAGTTGCCCAACAAAATAGCGTATTTAAGATTGCGTGTCGCGACACACGATATCCGAACAGATCTTTAACCAACACTTGCTGATCCAGCGAGATGAATTACAGCTGTTGAAGCGGCGCCGCGATTTCACCGCGAGCACGCCACGAAAGTCACGAATAACTTCGGGTCCGTCGGAACCAATTAGTCGGTAAATGGGTCCGCCACAATAGAATAATGTGAAGCGGCCTAATACATCATATTTCTCGTCACGTATCAGGTTACCGTTCCTTTGTTACGTGAGCCACTTTCAGTGAGTGAATAGAAGCGAAGGACTCATATGTGCGTGGAATATGATTAATTATTTCGCGCTCGTAAATATGAGTTAGGTGTGTATGAACACTTGATTGCGGAGCGGCTTGGGAAACCTATTTCCTAACCTGCACCACCTTTAAGGACTCATGTGTACGAGCGAGTGTCGGGAATGGATTATGGGGCTTGCAATGATAGAGTTACGTAACGCGTCAATAATATTTGAATATTCCAGCAACATGTTGAATTTCAATTGGTATGCTTTTCGACAGAGTTGTTTGTATGAAAATTTATACTGCTTTTAATTGCGTACAGTTGGCCCTAATTCAAATACTAAAGTTGCCTCGATATATTTTGTATGTTGTCATGATCGTTAAATAAAATATATACGTTATAATAATATGTATTATAATAGTTCTCCTCAGCAACTAGCTACCCAATATTCACGTAAATACAAAAAAATAATAGTCTAATTTTCCAAACCCCCTTTTTCGCGACGGCGGTCGAGCAATAACTTAGCGATTTGTCCAGCGAGTGTACATAGATTTATAGCTCTGTCTCCGATCTCAATAGGATCAAAATATATCCGAATAGCCTTAAATTCATTTTAAGTTTTTGCCTTTACGAGGTCCCACGCAATGGGTGTTGGCCGCCGTCCAAGAAAACGTGCCAAGGTTCAAAGACACTACGAATTTTTTGTCCGGGATACAATACTATCATTCTCCTTAAGATAACACAATAAGCTGCTTGAAAGCAGTGCTATTTATTAACACGAAACTTCACAGTACATTTCTTTTTAATTCATTCGTTTTAGCTTCTCGCGATACATTACGCTAAGTCGTTCGACACTATCATCTGGAAGTTTGTGATAAAGGTGATCAATGGTAATTTTAATCTATTTTCTTTAACCATGTTCAGATATTTTTATATCTTGAATACATTAATGACTCGGATTGAGTTCCACGTTTATACGATGCAAACTACATTCCGCAGACAGAAGTCACCGATATGAGCGCGCATGTCTGAATAGATTGACGAAAGTAAAAGGAACATATCAGGTCTGTGACGATAGAGATACTCGACCCTCGAAATTTACTGGCTGTCCTGAAATAAAATGTAGCGTGAAAATATAATTATAAGTGGGGATTAGACATTTAGACATTTAGTGTTTTATGCCTACCATATAAAAAACTTAGCGTGCAGTTTCATTATTTACAAAATACATTATATCGTAAATATTGAAAATGCAAAAGCTAGCAAACATGATTTAAATGGCTTATTACAGCATCAACATTAAAATTGTTTTATAGCGCTAGTCAGCGTACAAATGTGCACGAAGGCTGAGCTCAAACCTTAGTCACAAAGTGTCAATAATTGCTAAACGTTGAGCAAAATGCCATATGCCACACGAACATGACGTGACCCGCGATGCCGTTTTTGTCGGAGCCGAAGATTTTTTATTTTGTAATTCCATTATGCAAGCTTATTAAATATCATGTTTTCGACAACACTACTCGTATGTGACTAGTGTTTAAGTTTTTTGTATATTTTATAATGTTTTATATGATCAGATAATAACTATTAAACTAGGCAGAGAGAACTAAATTGCGAATTATGTCTATCTTTACAGTATTGACGTGTTTCTTTTATATTTATTGCTTTCTTCAAACACATGCCGGTTTCAGATATACGACTACACTGTTAGCCGGTATTTGACTGAAAGACACAAACACAAAACATCTCCACAATATCGGTAGATATGTTAATATCAGTATAAATACAATAAATTTGTATAATTGCTAGCAGTAAGTGTCAACTTCACGGTCATTTCTCGTTTGTTCGAAGTTAAATGCATGCGGAACTATGATAGCAGTGTTGTCGTGCTCAAAAATTGAATATGCATACACTAGGCAAGTTATCACTGCTCAAACTGGGTCCGGTATCCAGTGTTATATAAGATATATGTTTAGTTACAGAATAGTATAAAAGTAAGTATAAATAATTATAAAAAATATGTAGGTAAATGATTATCTATTTTACGTATATGTGTATCTATGGTCAAACGTATCTGTGCACGCGCACGCTGAATTTCCATCACTATCGTTGAGGTGTTATTTAATTAAAATACCGTTTCTTTTCGCGCTTTAGTTTTCAAATTTTACACACATTTCCTAACACAATTAGCGAATAAAAAGTAGTATAATAATATCATTGTTATTAGCTCTACAAACTCTGATTTCTTAACCAACTTATAACTTATTTCCGAGGGCGCTGTTGAAACAAGTGTTTTACTGAATGAAGAATTTGGGGGGTCCTTTTGTATCATTCCATTACAAACAGCCGGTTGGAAACAAAAGGTTCCACGGCAAATTTCACAAGCAGTTTGTTCGTAAGTGCTCTTGCGCTTTGCAGAATCACTTGATTCTTTTTTTATTTTTTATCGCGACTCAAAGGCTCTTAACTTGACTCAGAGGAACCTCGTTCGGAATAATATTTTTGTGCGGCTTATTTGAATAGTGCACTCCAACGAGAATGGTAAGGACTCCTAAGATATGTACTCGAGTTTTACTACTCTTGTTATGAAAGATATCGCACTGCGTTGCGAGAAGTTGCTCAATAATATTGAACTAGATACATTTAATTGTTACGCTACAGCAATCTTAACAAATATATAAAAAAAATTTAAAGGACAACTTTTTTTGTTTATAATTAACTCTACACAAGTACAGTAATAATACGAAAGTATCAATCACACAATATAAACGACGCGTTATTTTAAAAATACGAGTATACATTAAGTAGCTTAAATTTCTTACTTACGTGTTTATGTTTGCTTAATAAGTCAAACGATTAGTAGGTAGGTGCCAGTTTAAGGTGACTTGATATTGAACAATTAGTAAAGAGAAGTAGGTAGCTACCGAAGCTGCAGAACGAAGTATTACAAAATACGCATGATTTAACCTTAACACTGCAGCAGCGTGGCGCAGTGTCACCATCGATTACCACACAATAACAGCCGAGCAAGTGACGTTAGAATCTGCGTGGATCTGCGTGTGGGAAAGTCACACATGTGCCTCACAGATTTCTAATGTAAATACGTATCAATAGATGTAGATACTTTCTAACTTGTTCATTCACTTTCACCCAAATTCTACCCCGAGATTTAACAGTGTCACAAACAGTTTATCGCGGCCATGAAATATAATCGAGATGATAATCGTTTTAAATGCTAATTTGCGTTTTGTTCGCTTCTTTCACTCGCTGGAAGTCCAAAGGCGTGGTTTGCATAAAAATTAAATTCGTTAATAAAATATGAATTTTTAGCAACTTGTTATAGTTGATTGTGAATTTTGTACAATTTGAGAATGAATTAATCTACGTGGTCACGTTTATAAACTGATTATAGATGAAAATGCCAAATTTATTGCATTAATTAGTATGCTGGTTTTATGAATGTGACGCTGTTAGTCAGAAAAGTATATTTCAATAGATATTATGTATTTAATGATAACTAAATAGGCGAACGTGTGTGTACCTATATATATGCTCAGTGAAGCACTAATTGAGAGACAGTTGTTCAAAAAGGTTTCAATTTGATTTAGTTAGATATATTTTCAATAGTTTTGGATTTAGTTAGATCTATTTTCAAAAGTTTTGAATCACAGTTTTATCGCAACTACATTTTAACTTATAGATATGTATTCCACTCGTATATACGCTTAGGTATATATGATTTTACACTTAATCTTTGTAGAATTAGACCGTAAATAATGTCGAACGCACACTAATATCACTCTAATGATGTCTTCAACTGTGTCCCAAATTAATTTACGTTCTTCGCTTATTATTCTAACGAGTAACGTGTTATTCAAGGAAAAATGATGGAATGTTGTAACAAATACCATGAGTGAATAAATAATTCGTTAAGGACAATTAAGGACATGTTTGCGTAACAACGAGTGGTCTAGGATTACTGATTTAGCGCCTGAGCGTCGACTCTACACTCGTGTTTGTTTTACAAAATGTTACTGGGCAGGTACTTAAGAGCTTAACTTGGAAAAATGTACTTCTGTTCTCTTTGTAATGAAATCTTACTAACCGGCTAGAACTGTTTATATTTTAACTTTAGAACTTACTCATTGTTTAGTGCACGTAGCGAATATACTAATGACAATGAATCATGAAATTACTTTAAATAATGCTACAAATTTATAATGATTAACCATAAAAATCCACAAAACCCGGACAAAGGATCGACGTCAGGGACTATTGTCGGAGCCAGTGACGGATGCCGAGCCGATCAGAGGGTCGTGCACCTGTCCTGCCCATTAGTCTACCTCCCGCACTCATTGCGAAAGTATATCATCTAGTCGGGAACACAGTAGGCAACAAAAAATAAACGATAAATAGACTACATACGCAGTTTCATTCGAAAATGTGAACTATATACTTTTCCTGTCAATAAAATAGTTGGTCATCTACCGCTAGCCAGTTATGTTGGATGGTTGGCTAGCCGGGATAATAATAATAATAATATAATAACAACTTGGGACATCTCCACACACGGCCGTCTGATTCCAAAGTAAGCATCGAGAGAGTGTGTTATGGTAACAAAACGGCTAATAAATTACATACTTGCATATACATAGAAATATATGCTTATATAGATATGTTTTACTCCCAGACATAAAACAAATACTTACATATCACTAATGTTTATTCTGGGTCGAATCGATCCCACAATCCTCGGCTCGACAGTCAGTTTCACTAACCACTGCACCATCGGACCAGTCAAAAGAGGAAAGGATGGTTGCCAGCTATTTTTGCTGTATCTAGCGTGTTTGTATCACTTGTAATGAGCGTTGTCTCCTATTCTTCTGGTTATGGACGACCTACTCATCCACACCTTGTGTCACAAACAGCCGTTAGCAAATTAGTAAAATAAACATGTTTACATTTTCTTTGTGCAAAATGTTCCCTAAAAATAACTGTTCAAGCGGGTGTTAACGAATTTAAAAAGCGGTAAACCGTTTTGGCGGTTAGCATGATTTTTGTTAGGAAATCGCGGTCAGGGGATGCTCAGGTCGGTTATATGATCGACTGAGCAATGGCGTAGCAATGCGTGCCGGTTGGGTCGCTACTTAGCTGCCTTATATAATTGTTTTGTAATAATAATTTCACAAACACAAACTTGGTCCTACGCTGTAATTAAATTTTCAGGTTCTAACTTACGTTTTGTTTGTGCGGATATTGTATAATAATGATTATGTAACTCTAGAGCACAAATCGACTTAGAATGGTGCCGTGCTGATTATGCCGTACGCGTATCTTTTTCTGTTAGGCAAAAGCGATGAACTAGAAGAAATAAAGAAAGAAAGAAAATGAGAAAGAAAAAAGAAATAAATTCCGCATCGCTGACATAAAGTATGGTCGACCATAAACAGAAGAGCCCCAAATATGAAATGCATAAATACATGGAAAACTTATGTACTGACTTATTGTCACATGTTAGACCTACATATATTACAAACACATCCGAAGTCATTCGTTATGAGCTGCTGCCGATGGGTCGAGATGGGCAGAGACTAATTTTCTGTCAGTTTCACCTAATCTCAGACACTCAGATATTCAGAAATATTTAATAATGAAATACATGAATGAAATATAATCGTATTTGCTCGTACAATAAACAGTTATATTGGTTTCAAATAGTATTAAGATTGCTATCTACATAGCTCTGTGCATCGGAATGTACCCGACATACTTTATAGATATCTCAGATTAACAGGTGGATCCTCTGCCAAAGGTTCCAATTACTCGAGAGGCACCACTGTACATAAATGCAATTCAATTACACTGGCATTTAGTTGAAGAAAACCTTGAGGCCTCTTAGCTTTTAAATGTACCTTGTGTAATAAAATTATTATTATTATATTATCACGCTAAGGCTTGGAGAGGATTGACAAAGAGCACCGAGTGCAAAATCTCTATTGTTATTATCTACAAAAAATATTCAAATGATAGAAATAATAGGACGTTTTTAAATTGTAGCTGTGTAGTTGGATTGAGACAACGTCAGATATAAAAACAGTTATAATATAAGATACTGTGTAGTCATATAAAATATCATCTCATAGTATTATACCTAGTTAATATATACAAGCATATTGTTACGCCTATGTCCAATGAGAGTAGGCAGAAAAGGATTTCAATCAGTTCGGTCATAACAAACTTCTTTCTAACTTTTCTACATTAATGAAAATCAAGCAACTTGCTTATTAAAGGCACTTTTGACCTAGTTTGCCCAAGCAGTTTTAAGTCGTCTCCGATTCGTTCGAAGTACATACCCTTAGGATTACTTTTTCCAACTCTAGCGTTTATACCGGCCTTATAAATCTGTTTCATAACTTTACCGGCATCCTTCCTTTTCACACGCCCAAGCCATCTACTGCTAAACATCTACTTTATACTTATTATTTCTAACATCAAGCCAAATCCCTTACAAAGTATAGAGTAAGTACCGAATCCTAAATAACTCTATCATTACGAACATACTACTGGCTGTTCAATACTGATATATAATTACAAGCCTATTGTATACCCATTATATGCTTATTATGTCTAATATCTATTGTGATAACACAACACGGTGTTTCTGCAGCACGCAAAAACAGTTCAAGTTAAAATACTAGATAATCCTATCCGAAGCCGATCGTTTTTTACGTTAATGACCTTACACGCTTACCGTACAGACAGAACGAAACGAGACGTGTGTGTCACAGACTAAATAACAGATAGAAGTTACACATAAACTAAAATACCGCTCTACTTAATTTCAAAATGACAAAACGACAAGTCCTAAGGAATTAAGATGAGGTTGACTAGTATTAGTTATTATTGTTATAAATTTGAAATTATAGAATGCTTTGTTACAGCCTACTCTAGACATTAATCCAGTTGCGCAAAATTAAATCGCTTGATCTAAGAGGAAACCTTTATCCACCAGTGAAACGAGGAGGACATTGATTATGATATTATTATGAAGCACTATCAGAGCGTAGAAAAACGTTGAATATTGGCTTTATTCACTGAATTGTAGTAGGTATGTGAGTGAGGAGGATTCTAGTTTACTTAAACTGTTTCAGGTGTACTCGTTTATCTGCCGCTACTTATGGACAACACCTTAACCAGGCACATATCGCTGGAAGAAATTTCTTTAGAAATAAACAGTACTTTTGTACTGATCACTTTCCACTTAAATTATTCGCTTTACATTTGTTTGAGTACTTAAAAAAATCAACAAAAACGGTCTTAGATATTTCTATTTCATATTAGCTCTGTGTCACCTGCCTACACCTACGATCAGAATACATCATTGCGAGATGATTATCATGCAAGCCGCACCATAGATACAGTTCTGTACAGCAAGACGATGACGTCATACCGTGTACACAAATCTGATGCCGCGTTGGAATGAAGTGTTTACTTCCATATGGAGCTTTCATACTTGGTATAAAGACATGTTAACTCCAAATTCTATTATTGTCTATCCACATTGGCCACTCCTCGGATGTTGCAAATATTCATGGACAAAGGCGACCTTTTACCATCAGGTGGGGTCGTTTAGCTTGTTTGCCGTGCTAAAGAGAAATATTTTATTAGACACTTATGTATATGCAATTATAAATAAGGGTATTTGCTTACATGTATATACATTTTTTTTATATACAAATATTTATATACGTTATTATTATGGAACAATTCGTGAGAAAAACATGTGAACAAATATTTGCTTTTATTAACAGTTCGTTAAATTTTCGCCAAAATATTCTTATATCAGAAACAGAGGGCGCACATAAAGGCCCCAACACGCCCCACATCCGGTAAAAACGGAATGTTTGTCGACGTCGTAATTAAAATTTATTTTTCGAAGCACAATAGCAGCTTGTTTAATTCGCGCGAATTCATCGGCGACGGAACGGTTAACGATTCATTTCCATATTTAAACACGAGAGATGTTAACACGAGACACGTCTCTGTAAACTTATGAATGTTAAAGGGAAAATAGATAACAAATTGTCGTTATTGGTACTATGTCAACACGCTTGTTCCTCATGGGGTTAGCAGAGAGCACCGAGTGCTAAATATCGCTATCCTAGCATACCTGACGTGCTTCTTTTATATTCTTCACGCTCTTCGTACACGCACAAAGATTTCAAAGATGTCTGACAACTCTATCAGCCATTATCAACCTCTTTGGGTACGGATGCTTACGACAAAATATCTCACTGATACAAAATTGTACTTTAGGCATAACCAAAATTGTTTGTTAGAAAAGAGATCTTACTGAATTTCAAATGCGATTATTGATTCAATCATGTTATTCCTATGCAATGAAACTATTATTAATCATCATATTTCACAGTGCGTCAGATAAATTTCATTCGATTTTGGTTTACTTACGTATCCGTATTGGAAATTCGATGCACAAAACCGTTCAATATTCAATCGGATTAATTTGTAAATAATTAATATAGAATTAAACGTCACTTCGGAGTTCGTTCATAAAAAGAGGCTCATGTTTGCTGCTAAACAGAAATGCTTAAATTTTTGAGTTTTTATTATTATTTAATAGGCTAGTCTTTGACCGCGTTCTCATTTGTTAAAAAACGGCAATTCGTCATGAGGTGGAGCACGCATGCTTAGGAATATCCTGTCCTATTCATCCTTGCTATAAGTTGAAGTTAAACACGTATTTAGAGACGTTTAATTTTCAAACGGCTATATATTTTAGTTTTAATCTTATTGCTAGTTAGGATTAGATGATTATCTAAGGACATTAGTGTCTATTCAAATTTAAATTTAAATTAACGGTACCGCTTTCTTTCTTGTATATTACAAAAATATTAATAAAGACCAATTATCGAATTTAATTTCATTTGTAGAATCTCTTATAATTAGCGGATAATTAAAAGATGTTGCCAAGTCGTGATAAAATACGAGCCCTTAGAATATTTGACAGAAAAGCTGATTTATATTAAATTGTTTGCGTTATATTAAAATCGTAATTTCTTAAACAGAAGTTATGTTTCACGTTTAATTTGAAAAGCATATTAGTTTTTAGCATTATTATATTATCATATCATGCCCCGTACAAGTTAGGGAGAGGATACCCATTATCTATTCTTATATACCCTATATAAATAACTACCCTATAAATATCCTTAGAGACCCCATGAAATTCTACAACATCCATCACTCTCCCACAAACCTAGTAAGTATGATCAAAGCGAATGTTTCGACTATGAACATCTAATAATCTTTTTACGATAGTACACCTGATCATAAGACCGAATGTGCAAAAAGCCAGCCGCCGAAATATTGCTCTCTTATAAAGCTATACAGTATGATCAGAAACAGGCACGGACGCTTTGCAACACCCTAATATCGTAAAAAGTTCCGAACGTAATGCGTATTGAATATAAAATATCTTAAGGCTCATCATATCATTCGTAAAGGTCGTAAAATGTAAAAATATTTCTTTTATACAACAAATATCACTAAACCTCCTACGATAGATTGACTTTATTGTATATACATCACAATTCATTATAGTGATCTGTAAAAAATGCATAACATTGCACTGTGGATATAAACCATTCTTATCCGACAAGAGAGTTCAAAAGGTACCAGACGTGGCAGCATAAACGTAGATAAGGCATACTCGTGTTTTATTTCCATGTTTCTTTTTAAAGAGGCTTACATGGTTTTTACATATCTCACGAGGCAACATTATGGTCAGAGAAAGATTTCTTTAGTTTGACATATTGTAAAATATTACTCTGTAACCAAGATATTTAATGTAGGTATGCTTTGATAAGAATAAAGATCTGCTGTTTTTGTTACTGTCGTCAATATATGATTTTAAAGTATTGATATAATAAATAAAAACCCAAATTTGAACGTTCTGAAACTTGCATGCGTGTATGTACAATTCTCTAATTATGAGGTGATTGTGTACCGGCTTAACTCATGTATGTTTATCGGGATAGAATCACTACTTTCAAGCCTCTACGAGGTCTTTCTTCATGGACTACTACCAATTGCAGCAAGGTCGCAGCGGAGCCCGATTTATTTGGAAAAAAGAGTTACGAATGTAGAATTTTAAAAGCTAAAAGCACGTTAGAACTGTTAGAATAGAATATTTGTAATCGTTGCCCTTTGCCTGAGCCCTAAAGGACTTGGCCTAATGATATATCAATAAAAATAAACCACGTAAAAGGATGTAATTGACATTAGGATATCTGAAAGGATTTAAAGCTATTTTAAGAAAATTATTTTCCTGCATTATATTTTTAGACGTCAAATAAAAAATACAAGGGTTCTTTAGTAGCCCTACATGTATTTTGTTCCGGATAACCATTTCTTATGAAAAGGTATTGGCGATTAAAGTCACCCTCCGCCCCAGGCCGAGAGCGGGATTCATAAAAAATCATACATAATACACCCTTTACTTTCTTCAAGTTTCTGGGTTAAACTCGTAACTCTTACGTAAGAGGAAAAACATTATAAAAATAAGAAAGTATTATCTACTATCCACCGTTCAGAAATGGGGAAAATAAGAGCACAAATAGGCTTTCACATAATAAATAATTCTTGTCAAGTACTAAATATTTCCTACAAGTAAATAACATAAGGTTCAAAACGCATAAGTACTCGTAAATAGATCGTTTGATAATCATCATTTCAACAGTGGAATGATAAGCGGGTTGATGATTGTATGATATTATTTATAAATAACTACATATATAGATATGTATGTACATGAAACTTGATTGGACGCATCTTAAACCTTTACAGTATTTTAAATAATACATTCACTGTATTGAATACTAGAACTACAACTATATGCGTCACAAAATTTAAATACTTCAGTAAATGGATTAATACATTTTAAATGCCTTACAATACGAGCCCCCGCGTGGTCTGATAAGAATTATAATATGGATTAATCATATCAAAACATCTCGGTAGCCAAGCTTGATCCGCTGATTGAGATGAAATTCCCGGTAATAGGTATTATTTAATGTGTCTAATTTAGAATTTTTAATACGTAATGACTTCCGTCTGGACCTGTGCTCGGTGCAAGGCAATAGGTACATCCCCTATTCCATGGGACGTAAACGTAACTGATGAAACGTGGGAGTGTACAACACTTCTCTGCCTTCCCCTTCGGGCATTACAGGCGTGATGTTACGTTTTAATTATTTAATCTGGATTCGTGCCTGGTGTATGATAATAGGTAATAATATCACTTCCTATTCCATGTGGGAACGTATAAAATATGTGTTATCGTCATAATGACATTATGTTAATTTAATTACATGTGACAATGGAGCGGATGAACATAAATAAATAATATTCATATTACCGGCAAGTGTTTATATCGTTCATCGGAACATCATTTAATTATTGAAAATATTACCGAAATGAACTCCAATAGAGTTATTAATAACAATCGAAAGTTTAATGATATAAATTACTACCTGTTAAATATGTGTACATATGTAGATTAATTTATTTCATTGTTATCATTAGTCTATCTCAGCCCCCTGTTGGACACAGGCCTCGGGAAGAGTGGATTTTACTTATAATCTCCAGCTTGGGCTTAAGGATAGGGGACAATTTGTTTAATGTGGTTTTTATTATTGTTATATCGTCACCCCGGCTCTCTTATGGTGCAGGCAAAGGGTATTTATTGTGTTTATTGAGCACTTATTGTTTATCGTATTCTAAATTTTCGTAATTTCGACGAGTTCTTTCTATCTTTTTTCCTTTCCTTTCTTTGCTTAAAATCGAACCTCCTCTGCCCTGCTGTTCCCTTCCGGTTCTGTTGGCCTTGCTTTAGGTACGGTAGGCAGGTTGGTTTGAAGTCCCACAAATGAAATTTAGAACGATTTTATGAATTTCTCCCTAATAAAACCTTGGATATATGTAGCTTTATCAAAATTTATTTAATAAAACGTAACACCACGCATTTAATCCCCAAAAGGGTAGGCAGAGGAGTGTCGAACACATGTTTCACCAGTTACGTTTACGTCCCATAACGGAAAAGATGACGAGCCCATTGCCATAACAACGGGCGCAAATAATCGAAGATCGCGCAGAAAATCGAAATTACATAAATAATTAATGTAATGGCTGGCTTTAATATTAAATATTCATCGTTTTTATTAAAATTATATTCCCTATGAACTCCGCGCTCTACATCAAAAGCTGATCAGAGTATATCAGCGTGGCCTATTCAGTTAGATTACGTAAAACTTTATTACCTCGAAAGCCTGAAGTATGAAGGTGTCATTTAGATTATTTGTACGTAAATTTTCATTTACGTAACGCGAATGAGATATAAGCTTGCCTGTGGTGCTCGTAACCACTTCGGTTATTGGATTATGTGGGAACATGAACCATAATTCAGCTTGATATAGGGCGCGCTTAGTTAAAGCACATAGGTACATATATACTTATATACACTTTTTAAATGGCCTGAGTAACGGTAGATGAAGCGAAAGCAATCTGGCAGGAAAATGTGGACAACGGGTGGACATTTTTAGGATCTTTCTCTGTCATTCTGTTGAACTTTCTCTCACAGCAGAAGCGAGATATAGCGGATGTCTTACACATCTTCCATCCTACCTAGCCGGAGACCGTACTACAGTATATAAGTACCTATATTAAAACTTGTAAGAAATCGTTATTTATACAAGTAACTTATAAATTGTGCCTGTGTAATGTAAGTATACATATATTCTTAGGTGTATATAAAGGATATTATATTTATGTATAAAACAAAAATGAAATGCGACCTACAAAAAATGTTTCCAGCCGACAAGTTATATAATATACCCTTGTCTTCGCCAACGTCTCTCTCGATATGTGAAATGTCTTATTTTGTACTTTTTATGTCAATCCGTTACAGGTCGGGGAAAATATTGAAATTCTCCTATTTCATTGGTGCAGAATTCTTCATAAATATCAATTTCAATATGGTGGCATTTGTTGAGAATCTACATAGAACACTCAATTATTACTTATTTACGTATTTTCTTATTTAGCAACTGCTTAACTACTTAGAAACTTCTTAATTTAGTGTCTTTGTCACTTACGATTTCAGTTACCAATCATGGATGAGGAAATCCCTGAAAATAAAGACTATTTAATTTAAATTTGTAGCTAGGAGAAAAGAATTACGGCACCGGCTTTATAAGATATTTTTCGAAATTTAAATAGTCTACTTTTTGCAGTGATGTATGGAAAAGAGCGCTTTAAAATATATCCCATATAGTCGGGGCTCAATGTTTTTCGTATCTTTTGTAAATGTACACAGAAACTCTACAATATCGTCTACTTTAAAATATACGTAATATGTATTAAATTACCGTTAAAAATCACATCATAAAATGTATTGAAAAATGCGAAATGAATTGTAAAAAGCATGGCATCGGGATACATGAAACGTTTTGGAGATATTTCTTAATTTTAATGTCGCTCTCAGAGTACGCATTCTCTTCTTGAAACAAAGCACACATACTGGTACATTCGCGAGGCATTGCATTTCATTTCGGCCGTACATCGCAGTCTTGTGAAACATGACGCAATATAAATTACTTGTATGTTTCGGTGCGGCCGAGTCGTAAACAAAGCATACTTTATTCCACTTTAATAGTTTCGTTGGCAGGCAGATATTATTACGACCGGGTATGTGCGCATTGTCATAACGGAAAAGTTTATTACTGCCTGAGAATACGTATTAAAGCAAACCATATATATACATACATGACTAGATATTGTTACACCTAGGTATATGAAAACGAGTCGTTTTGAATTTTACCCTGTATTGTAATATTACCGCTTTATCATATTACTTCACGCATTGGTTATTGCCCTGTCCATTCATCATGTTAATGCCCCACTAAAATCGGGAATCAATTCAAATATCAATTTCATTCAATGAAACCGTTTTAAACGCTCAAATTGACAATAAAGCGACAGTGCGAAACATTTTCGAAAAACCATTGAACTTTGAAACCGGAATTTCCGTTCCATTGTCGGGGATCTTCTATTAAAGCGTGTACAGAGTCCCATGACAAATCAAGAAATCACAAAGAACTCTGTCCGGTCGGCCGATAGCCGTTCGTTCCTCTGTTAATGACATTGAAATAAAGTGACTTCGCGATTTTCGAAATCCAATGACACTGTGCTCTACAGTAGATTTTTTATTAGTTGTCTGTGTAGATAGAAATTGTTTTTGAAATAAATTTAAACTGTGCTATTAGACACTAGATATGTAGAGTTCTATTGATAAGTAAGAGTAGACGTACCGTATTAAAGATAAAAGTATTTTCTATTATGTTCTTCGTTATCAGACTTTTAAGAACGTAATATTTATATTGCGTTCAAAAACACTATATTTACATCATTACACGCACTGAACAAACGGCATATTAAACAAAAATAATTGCATTCTCTTTATGTATATCTCTAACTCGCTACAAAACCAACAGACTTTTTTAATAAGAAGCCAACAGCATAATTATCTTCTATTTGCGTAAGTACAAACAATATTTATCAGAGTAAATTGTGTTGGCATGACATACTATTGAGTCAATGTAAAAGAATGCGACACTCGTAAAAGTCCGAGTAATACATATATTACAACGGGAAGGATAATTTTTCCGTACGCCTTTTGCCAGCAAATAGTTTTGCGTAAAACTCGGTTCAGTGGAAAGATTAGCTATTATAGCATTTTTTATTCAAACATGGCAGATCTAAAAAAATTGTAGTTGGTAATAAGGATTGTCAGAGATTTCGCAATGGAGCTTTACCGCGCCATATATGTATTTCTTCCTCTTAGCAACCCTATTTACCTCTTCCTACTCTCGGCTTAATTGTATCACCGTTTGACCTTTCTTATACACTGAGAATTATCTTATGATTATAAATATAGTAAGACGATTAATCACAGTTCTCCATTCTTCAAGGTATGTGATGCTTCGCTACTCGCACTTAGCTAGTGTGGCAAGGTATAACCTTAGCACTTTTCATTCTAAAAGGAAACCCTAATCCACGAGTGTCACAATGAAAGAGTACACAACGGTGATGTAAACAGTTAAGACCATAAAACAAGAATAAGACAATTGTCAGCAAAGTTATAAAACAATGTTGTTTAATGTTAACGAAAACAAACATTACCGAGGTGTCCACGGCTAAATAACTACCCGAGTTGAGTTGGCAATCCACAAACTGGTTTAGGATCACGACCAAGTATGGTATGTGAGCGGTGACGAGGCGTGGCGCGGCGAGGTCGCAGCGCGCGAAAATGAAAGTACAGTCCACGGCGACCGCGGCGCAAATAGGCGAGGCTGTCACGGCAAGCGTGATCACTGTTTACTGATAACCTGTGCATGATCACTTAGTCACTAGACGCGATCAGCAAAGCTGTGACTGGCATGGTCAGAGCTATCTTCGATGACTTTGCGATTGTATTAAATCGGTTTGCAAACTTCCCTTGAGCAAGGTTTTTTTAATACATCATTTGTTTACATTTGTTACAAAACATTCAAGAATTTATTTTGGTCGTAACAAAGGTTTTTTATTTTCAAAATACTTGGCAACAGCTGTTCTTACGAAGAAATTGTATTTGATTGTAATCTGGGGCTAATAAGTAGATGTTTGTAATGATTAAGAATTTAAGAAAGTTTCATTTATCCAAGAAACGAATGAACGACTTTTTTCCTTCTACGTTCC
>DWME01002368.1:0-21080 GCA_018244795.1 Parelbella ahira ahira | reverse complement strand
GTTTCGATTACAATTTATCATGCTACATTGCAAATATTTATCTTACCGTTTCTTTGACTCATATGTCATCTTATATAATGGCAGCATCTGGACAACATGTTTAAGTCTTATACTAATAAGATGTGTTTTTATTGTGATATACAATAAGGCAAGCTATGCTGCATCATTACTGTTATAATTAATAGTATCTGTGGTTGGAGTATCATTACCATTAGTATAACTATATCCGCAGTGACTACATTGCCTAAAAGGGATTTATGCCCACTATTATCTAAGGCTAATTGGTGTAGCGTATAATTTTATAATATTGGCATATAACAACCATGAAAAGTTAGTTGCACCCATATAAAGTCAATTGCAGGTAGTGTAGTCATATAACTTTTCCTAACATGACTTCCTTTTTTTATGCAGGTTTAATTTCACATAGAGATATTAAAATCGATAGATTTTGGAATAGATGGATTTATTGACAGACATTAAGATCGATAGAGATATTAAAATCTACCTGTCACTAATGTCTCTGAGAATTGTCCATACACATATGGAAAAAAATTTGCAATCTAATTATTATTACTATGCTCCGTTATCTCTGAAAACATAGGGTCACTTGGTGCATGATTAATCAGAGCATATATTTATTTTATTAAATACTAATATCGCTACCAATAAGATATAATTGTATTTATTATTACTACAATTAAATATTATCTTTATTGATAGTGGAATAAAATCGAGTCAAAATATTATTTGTAGCAATTGTTTGATCCATTTGATATAAAATGTATGTATATTATTTATATCACTTGCTGAACATAACAAACAGTTAACAATGTATATGTCAATCTATTTTATATTATTATTATTCTTTACACCATACTATAATCAGTTAGAAGAATCATTGGTGATTACACAGGAATTCTGATGCCATTTAATATATTTTGATATATTGCTATCTTAAATGTAATGCAAAAGAGCTCTTATATAAATTATTCTAAATAATTTATACCACAATGAATTTATAGCCAATTGTGTAGATAGATCACGATTTTTTAAATATGTACGTTCGATCAAAATGTTACATAGATTCAAATTATATTTGCAAATAATTTTAAATCTAATAAATGTTCCTCTATATGCATGACAGGATTCTATTGTCTACATACATATTAGAAACAGCCAATTTTCATATATTTTCAAAAGCAAATATAATCTAAGCTATAAGCAACCTGAATAGGTTTTTTATAAAAGAAGTCACCACACTTCTAATAACAAATGATTTCATTACACACTAATTACAAATGGGAACACTTGATTTTAATCTTGCACTATGATATCACTAATTGTTGGATTTCAACTGCATTGTCTAAGACAGACAGTAGACAAATTTACAAATCATATTCAGCACTTAATATAATATATATATTGCTATATACTAAACCTCTAATAACAATCACTCTTTAGTGTGCCTGTGTCTAACTAACTTTGGCATTTTAAGGCATTGCTTGTTTTATATGATCAGAGAACAATAAGAGAACTAGCTAATGAAATGTGTAAAGATCAAGTGACAAACTATAACTTGCAGGACTACCCGAGAGGGTAGGGTCAGGTCCTAGTTAAGCATGGTGTGTCTGTCGTAGATGTTGCGTCGCTGCTCTCGCACCTGGCGCTTCCACTTGTCCTGCTGGTGTGTGACGCGGTCGAGTACATTACCGCGCACGCCCATCTGCTGCGACGTGCTCGCCACAGCGCTCTCATCCTAAAGCATTTTTTATTATGTAGTTTATACTAAAGATCACCAGTAAATATACTTTGCATTGTAGGATGCATGAAGTAACTCTTAGTTAAATTGACTACAATGGCTCACAAACACTGCTTGACCAGATGTAGTTGATAATTTTAGTATGAATCTTCAATGAGTTACAATTCCTGGTAGCACAATAACATAATCTCATAAGAAACTACATTTACATTACACAATACCTTAGTACATTGTCATGATTACTTACTTCTTCATTGGTGTGCTCCTGATAAGAAGCCTTTGCTCTCTTGTTGATAAGGGGATCCAAACAAATGAGGAAGCCCATGTACGCCACCAGTAGCATGATCACCCAGATCACAATAATTACCACCACCTACAATTGCAACATTAATTTGAATGAGAAAGTTATATCATATTGGCGAGTATACATTAATACTGATTAAAGTTAATGAAATAATGTGGCCTGGAAGCTGAGAAACCTATAAAATAAAAATTATTTTCAAAAGTCAGCACATTTTCAGTGTGACACATGTTTAAATGGTATATCCCAATTTGAAATCCTTTCTCATGCAGAGTATATTTTTAAGTTTCTTTACTGTGTACACACTATTCATACATGTTAACTATTAATTATAAATCCAACGAAAACAATTATATGTCTTACTTTAATTATAGTTGTGTTCCTATTCTCATACTTGCATTCACAGCGTGGGCAGAATTCTTGTTCTCTGCCTTTAATTATTTCACCGACACGTGGAAGTATCACTCCATCACAGTCACTTGTAATTGAAAGACAAATTTCCAAGAAAATCATTAATAGTCCTGAAACTCTTAAGACTTAAATAAATGTTTTTTTGATAGATTGAAATGAAATAAATCAAATTTTAACTAAAGTCCTCACATATCATCTGGTCCCAATCTGCAAAACTGAAAAGAACTCAAAGAATTGAAAATAGATATAATAGAATGAGTATCTAAATTAAAAACTACCTGATGCAAACAATTGAGAAACCATAAATAAATCCAGAAGCTTACTGAAGATTAATGTAGGAGTCTATTTTAAATAAGGCATTAATAATGAAAATGTTATTAATAAGAAGCACCATACATTGTGAATTAAATGTTAACACTTAGATACAGCAGTGTTTAGAAAAAGGATTAGGTATGACAGTACTTACAACTGCCAGATGTGAAATAACAAGTAATTTCAACATTTAGCCCTTTTAGTTTTTATTAATTTTGCATGCATGAAATCTTATGTAAGCCAAACATGTATCTTTGAACATTATAAATCGATCAATCATTGAACAATAACAAATAATTAATTTTGTATGAATGTAATTAAAGATCTAAACTTTGTTATTATGTAACATTTAATAATTTTTTCATAGCATCCATTATTTTCTTTAGGAACACTGAGATACATTACCATTTGTTTGGAGGTACATTTCCAATATAAAGCTTGCGATCGGTACCAGCTGTGTTGTTCAACACTGCAGCAGGACTGGGACACACACATTTACATCTTTTGTCTTCATACAAAGCCTAGAAAATATATAAAACCGATAAAACATCTCCTCAACATGGTAGTTATAAACAAGACATTTTAAGCTGTAGAGAGCATTGGAACAGTGATTTGGTGTAGCAGAACACAGGAAAGCTTTGCAGAAATTAACTAACATATATTATATCTAATTTGTTTTCACACAATTTCATGAATATTAAAATATCCGTTAGTCCTAATCATATTAATAATACTTTAATGTGTTATTGAGGTCTCAATGTGAGAAAATTGATGAGATAGTCTCCATTAGAATCTAAAAAAACATGAAATTTACTTTATAGGTGACAATAACATGTAAAATTGCAGGTAATCGAATTAAGCATGCAGCATTGATTTCTAATATATTGATTCCTAATATTATTTGTACTCAATTGAAACTGAATCATTTCGAGAAGTTACACAAGAACTTCATATATATATGAGCAAATTTGTTGCATCAGACCATAAATTGCTGTTACCAAAGGATGCTCCACAGAGGAAGCATCCAATAAAGAAAACTGAAACGCAAATGTCCTTACATTAAATTGCACATTTTAAGTCTTATTACGCTACAAAAAAGCATTCTGTAACTGTATAAGATATTGATATAGCCAATTCGATATATTTTACAAAGATATGCTAGTAAGTTATCTAAGTACATGGGTGAAAAGGTTCACGCCTTCTTGTAAGTTTAATCAATTAAAAGTTCGAAACTGAGTTTAGACAAATTTCTTACCGAAACAGTACACGAGCATAGAACGACGATAATGAGAACACTGTATTTGAAATACATTTTAAAACAGACGCAAACAAGTTTTTATTAAAATCACTTTTGAGTGCCTGTACATGCAAAATTGTTAACTACGAAGTACGACCGAGTGATCTTACAATCTCCATATTTTATTTGTAAATTGCATTCAGAGGAATACAGATAATATACACAAATAAGTTGACGTGCCTATAGTAGATAAAAAAGAAGTATCGTTCAGTATAAGGGAATCAAATATACAGCCTTTAATTTTTTCTAAGTTATTTTTTTATTATAAATTGTTAATTGTTACGTAACTTAATTTTTTTCTATTATTACCAATATTATATACCTTTTAATATCGTCTTACACCTATAAGAAAATGTAGCTGTCAGATGACTAACAACACTGTTATTATCTAAATACTCTAGTGTAAATCTAGAACATTAAAGAACATAGTAAAATGTAAATAAAAAATAAACGATGGTAATTATATGGTAAATTTTTGACTCGGTTGCAGCGTTCATATTTGTGAAATTTCAAATATTTGTGGTGTTCCTAGTAATCAAAGATTACAGTGACGGCCGGATTCATTCGATGACCACTACCTAACGTATTCATAAATATGATTTCCCGTAACGGCGAAGAAAAACATTGTGAAGAAACTAACACACCTTTGACTTCTTCATGTTCACCAAGTGATGGAATGTGTTTCGACGCTTTTCACTCTGAGAGAAGATCTGTGTCCAACAGAGCAATGATAAAAGAGTTAATGATGTTGATGATGATGATTGTTACAATTTGGAATTAAAATATTTGTAGAAAAACCAGCATCTATTAATTATCAAAAATTTAAGGAATGCAATTTTTAACAAATTAACATGTTTAGAACGAATAGCGAGGCAAATATATGTTTAAAAATATAGGTTTAAGAAGAAGAAAAATATAAGTTTAGATAAAAAGATAGGTATGAAGAAACAATAGGTAACACAGGCTAACGGGCTAAAAAAAATATTGCTTTATATGTGAAACATAAAATACATCGGATGCAATATATAATGCTGCCATGTGATTGACGTGAAATGAATCTTAAGTATTATGTGTATGCATTGTATATTGTATTATGCGATAGCCTAGTCGTTAAGAATTCAACCTTGTTTCAGGGCGTGTGAAGTCTGTCAACCCGCACTTGGCTAGCGTGGCAGGATATCAAATGTCTCTAACCTTTTCAATATGAGAGGAGACCCATACTTTAACAATAGAATAATAAAAGGGGTTAAAAGAAAGAATGTGTAGGTACCTATTTAATCGTCGTACTTCGCTTCTTATTTTTATAATGATTAAAACTGATTATAAGTCATGCAGATATCAAAATATAATTAAGTAGATACACAATGATTTTTACATTTAATCTAAGTTGGAGCTTTATGTTAATTAACGTACGAGGTCCCAAACGATCTTTCGGTAGATAGATAGAGTAAATAACGGAGAGAAAAGTTGGTAGAACTGGCATACTTCCAGTCGGAGCGGTATAATTGTTACATCTAACTATTTCTACCGTGAGGTTAGTTTTTACTATAACAATTTGTTTTATAGTCTGAAAGGAATAGTTGCTGGTTAACTCGTAGGTCTACTAGAAGCGACCATTTCAGTCGTGAAGAGTAGCCACCGTGTCTGTCACCAGTCTCAAATATGGCAAATAGGGTTGGATTTAGAGGAGGGCAGGCAGGACTACTGCCCCGAGGCTTCCACAGAAGAGGGGCCACCACAATAGAGATTTAAAAAATATTCAAATCTTGACGGGTCAGGAAATTTTAGGTTTTTTTCTCCTAAAATTTTTTTAGCTTTTTTACTAAGAACGCTTGCAACAAACACATATTTTCATCGATACATTAGAAAATCCTGATTGCAAATTTCCATTTACTAGGTATCAATTTTTGATTTGATTGAGCGTTTCAGTGGCAATACTTTTTATACTATATATCATAAAAAGTAGTATTATATATAACTTACCCAGGACCACATTTATTCAGAATAATTTTATTTTTAATACGTGACTGAATATGATAATCTTGTGCTATTCAAATAAACGTTATGTTAATAAGTGATAGCTATTACTATTTTGTAACAAAATAACGTATATTATACCTATTACAATTGTACCAGGGAGAGAATATACAAAATATTTCTCTACTCATTCAACATAATATTAGTTTATGAAATTTGTTGCAATTACTTACTACTACTGATACATTTTCATGCAGTCTTTCATATTCGTCGTTATTAATCGATATTCCTGAAAATTGTTGTCTTTATTCATTATCAGCCTACTCCCGATCACTGCTGTACATAGGCCTGTCCTCCATTGGCACGCCACTGAGCTCGATCTTTAGTTCTTCGCATCCCATCACTGAAAGCCACTTTGCGTATATTGCCACTCCACCTAGCTGGAGCGCGCCCTACGCTACATTTGCGGAGTCGCAGCCTCCACTCCAGAACACTTCTGCTTCAGCGTCAATCGGTTCTGCGACAGATGTGACCAGCCCACTGCCACTTTATTAGGTACAACCTTTTTCGCAATTAGAACCTTAAATGTTGTGCTGCGAATGACAAGAAAATAAATCTAAATTCCATCGCAATTCAATTTTTAATACTTGTTGACGCGTTAGCAAGCGCGATTACGCAACCTACACATTCGTAACGATATGCTTAAACAATGTGATACCACCTTCAGTTATCCCGGTGAGGACTTATTTATACTTTGCATTCTTTCGCGTTCTTATTCCGGCGTGGGGCCGACTGATCGCGCTTGGGTTTCTTCGCTTTTAAATTAAATAAATAATGCATACAATTTGTGCGCAATAAACTTTGGAGGTGTAGGTAGGTAGTCTTTGCGCTGAATTTCGCGCGCCCGCCCCGCCGGGAACAATAACGGTTGGCGGTGGCGTTAAAATGCCGTTGCCCGAAATATTTTTCTGTTCAACGTATTTTAATATGATAGTTGACTAGAGTTCTTTATCCGCAGGCTAAAAGCATCAGGTCTCTGCAGAACTATTCAGGATTCGTAGACGGTATAATTTTAGCGACAGGCATCAGGCAACGACAGGCAGGCGACTCCGAGAATATCCGGTACGTACGACTGCTTCCTAATACAGAAAATTCGAACAAAGTTATATTTTCGTCACCTTCCTTAAATACACATATCCATTTCAGCCTTCCCGCCCATTAAGATATGACATATGTTAATTAGCCTAAAATGGAACCAGCCATTTTATTTTATATTTTAGAAGAAATCTAAGTTCACCGTAGAAACATTTTAACGCCCCGGAGTTAGTACCTAAAGGTGTGTTCACATTGGCATATACTGAAGCATTGTCATATTTCCGAGCACGATCCCAAGTTTGAATAGCAGCGGTCTACTCCTATGTGGTCGCTTCCTTTGTATAGTGTTTACAGTACATAAATAGTAAATAAGTGGAACCAGTAAACAGGCTTATAGGAAAGTTTTATTACCGTTAGAGACAAACTATGGCAGACATTTTTTGGGAATTTATTGTACGATGGTTTGTGGAAAGTTTCCGACTTGACAATATAATGTTCGACATAAAGTAAGTGATGAATGATATATGACACCGCTGTTCATTAAACAGTGCTTTCATGTAGCATTCATTTCTTGAATATTGCTTAAGTTTGCAACATTATTTCTAATACTTATATCGTTAGTGCGTTTTATGTGGAGACTTTGTAATAAATTTGACTTTGTAATACAGAAATTTGTGAACATTTGAGTAACAGATATCAACGTCAACCAAACACTGTCACTGTCACTTCTAAACAGCATGTGTAAATGAGTTCGTTTCCACCGCGTTACGGATCTGTATCTAACTGTAAGAGTGAAACATGGACATTTGTAGCTAAGCTATAAATCGAGAATAAAATCACTAAGTATAGTTAGAATGTTACAGATTAACAATTCTAATCAGTTCGTCGATTTTTAAATTTAAAAAATATTTAAAGAACATACATGTTTTGTAGCAAAGCATAATTTTGTATTAAAGCTCTCTGCCTACTTCGTAAGGGACTTGGCTCGAGGATATGTGTGTATGTATGTAAGTCGTCAACGAGTTGGATTTTTACACTACACGCCATAGTAGGCTATAGCGAATAGAGCACGATGTCTACGCTATTTCATAAGTTATTTGGCAATGTTCAGCGTTTTACGCACTCGAGCCACGTCCGCGAATGGGATGGCTAGATGACAAAATGTCGTATAAAATACAACGAGTACGAGGTCTGCTTTGCATGTTTCATGCACTATGCGAAATAAATGTTTAGCATTGACGCACATATGTATATATGTACGTGTGTATGTACATCATGTACGTGGATGGGTTCTATGAGTTCGTGAGTAGGTATCTACACCGCTGTTACATCCAGTTATTAACGTTGTGTCGTTTGATAATCCACGCATAGTACAATTAATGTATGGGTATATAATCGTCTTATGGTAAATTCAGTAATGAAGTACATGTCTGAGAAGAAGAATTGTCTCATGAAATGTTAGCTTATTTTTTTTATTTCATTGCAACTGATTTATGATAACTACAGCTGTTCACCGTCAAATAAATTTATAAATGTGTTTTCATTTTACAAATATTACCTTGGTTTTCTTTGAAGTTTTCAAAATAGTTATGTATGTATGTCGCTTTATGTATTAGTTATGTTTCTATTGAACATACATATGTAGGTTACGCGCATTAGCCGTCGAACACGTTATGCTTGACTGAAAACGCTAAGTAACTAATGTTACCGCAAATTTGACAATGAAAATAATTTTACGTCTATTAATTCCCTCGACAACCTATTAACAAGGGGTAGAACTCGTATTAAAATGATAAATGACTCTCATCATTGTTTCTCGGTGACCAATATAAGGAGGCCTGTCGTTCTGGCGTATGTCTCGTTGCCTACTAGTAGACAGATGCTCGTCGTATCAAAGGCCCTGCGAGGTTGGTTACGTTTACCCCAAGTTGGTCGCTCCGTACGTTAACTTTAACAAATTACTGTAGCAATGAGAGTCGAGTTGCGCAACTCAGTTTTGTCTGCTCGAGGTGGGAAAGATGAATTGTTCTTTTGACCCCTTTTGTAAAAATTATTATCCTCATTTATTAAGACCCTTGAATCCTGCGTCCGTAGGATTGAAGAGCAAACCGTAACATACGGAAACCGAAACCGGAAATTACTTTATGAGAAGTACGAACAGCATGAACTACATAATATTATGCATTATAGTATATACATGTATAAAATAAAACGATGTCATACCTAAAATTGAATTCAAATTGTACCTAGATAATAATAAATAAAATCAAAATGTAATAATGTTCGCAGTAACAGTAATATTTTAAAGGAAAAAAGTGCTCCAAAAATGACGATATTAATTATTATTTTTTAACTCCGGGAATAGTCCAGGAGTTAAAAAATTATAATTATTGAAAAAAAAATAACAATAGGCTTGAAGTAGGTACCGAAACGTAGCCCAGTTTTTATGTTACCAGAGACTAAATCTCATTAGATATCATTGGAAGTTGGATTTTAGTGAATCCCTTAGCTTCATAACTGGTGGTAGATTCGCCCGAATTAGTACCATCGCTACACCTAATTCTAGTATAATGTTTTCTAGTATTAAGTTAGTTTTTTGTGAGACATTATGTGTTCAAGCTTGCATGACGGGTGTGGTTGTGGGTCCATTGAACTAAATTTGACCAACTCAAACTTGAGGAGAAGCGACTCGTCCGGGTCAGCTTCGATTAGGTACGGGTAAGGGTATTAAGGATAGTTAGCTATTACAAGAGATCTCGTACGTATGATTTTATCCTCGGATAAATCCATGCAGTCCTATTACTAATTAATTTTAACCAATGCTCTTAATAATAACTAACCCCAGCTGAAGTAACCGAACTAACATTCTTATTCCAACTGTAGATTTCCGGGTGGTTCGGGTACTGGTGGTAGGCACCATTCGTCACTGTTGCTCGCTCGTTAATAGTTGTCGTAAATAAATAACTGTCGATTAATTTAGTTATTATAATCGAGATCGAAGCCCCTCAGCAATTCGCATGCCGTACGTGGCAAAAGTTTCGCTTTCCGGCGTATTAATGGTTACTTGTCAACGTTTCCGGTAAAACCGCGGAGTCGTGTAAGGTTGAATCATACCCCATGAAAGATAGGTGGGAAGAACCCGCACGGACAAATCATTGTCAATATTTTGATGATAAATCTTTCCAGTACCTACTCCTAAATTGGATATTTGTACAGTAAGTACAAAAGATTGAGCTACACTGATCGCCCACTGAGCTGAAGAAATGTTGCGCTTAGAAAATTCACAAAGTTTATTATTATTTTACTTAAGTAAATGTTCTCACTTTGAAACAAACTAACGAACAGCATACTAGGGCTGTTGAATCACCGGATAAGCTTCCACAATCTTTACTGCAAGTCCTATGAACGTATAATGTGTTGATTGCGTAAAGTCAAAAAATAACGCGTGTTGATGTTAAAATTACAAATGTCTATAGCCTTTAAAAGTACCTTTTCTATTTTTACGCAAATATTCCTAATATATTTCACTCTTATGGCTTTTCTAGCCTTCTGGTCTTCTCAATTTAGGCCATTAGATTTGGGTACTATCACAAATAAAATTGGACCTACGTACTGAAGGTCTAATGATAAATAATCTTATTTAAATGCGCTATATCCACCGTACATGCACACAATTACGTAACATTGTAAGCGTAGTTCCAAATATATGTTACATTGTAGCAGGTATCTACAACGGTGGGCTCTTAACAAACATTAATAAACGCGACCGCTAAAAACGGAAATTCAAAAGTTGCTCTCCCGAAAGGGTTGCCATTATTAAAATTAAAATTAGATTACGTTTTTCGGTTAAAGCCGTTGTTTTGCGAGGTAATTATCTTGGAGGGAGTGAGGTGGGTGATTAACAGCGTACGATCTAATTCGATAGCTGTTCTAATATTAACAAGTATCTCGGCGAAGCAGTTTTTGGTACGTTTTTGATTGCAGTTTAGTACCAATGATAATTACTTTTGGGAAAGGGTTGCGAGAAGCACGTATACAGGGGGATGTAACGGTTATTTATTAATTTGTAACATATCGTTTTGCTGCTAAGTTTACGTACGACTACCTATAAATTAAGCGCGTGTTCAGGTCTATTTTTATATCACATACAGTTCCTACTTCAATTAGCCTCTCCATCAAAAAACATTAAGTCTTATATTTTCATAAATGTATGCTTTTCATTTCTTAAGATATGTTTAAGAAAGCTTTTGTCTGTAGATTATTTTATTAAGTAAGCCGTACTAATATTACTATTTCAGTAATCACTTCATGCATCCTCAAACTTGGATACGGAATCGACGATGTTATTGACTTACATACTTGCGTACACATTAATAAGTTAGGACGTTTTCTACTTTGTATAATAAAACGCAAACCAAATCCATATCAAAGACCACTTCTAAGAATAAAAAAAAACGTGTAAATCGTTAGAGTACCTACCTACAGACCAACTGTCTCCTGCTCTGTACTCGCGATTGTATATTTATACTACTTATACTTAGATATAATTTATCGTATACGTAATTAATCGTTTTACGTTAATCCCATTTTATACTTACTTCTCGTATATAATTAAAGATGTATTACTTTGTATCTGTAGTACCTACTAATAAATAGATAAATATCAAATGGAGATTGATTTTTTTAATTCACAGTACTAAAACACCTAATACGTTTGTTCTATTAATAAAAAAGTTGGACCATTTTATAACAAATGATTTTTTATTTTTTAGCTACACATACAGCAATTTAAAGCAATAATAATAATAGTACAAATAATAAATAATAGAAGAAAACGACACGAAAATAATACGAGTTTATTTATTTATCATCGGTACGTGAATTTAGCGAGCATCGGTTTGTGAATAACATCAACCTGTACATCAGTTGTCGCTGTTATTGTTATTATATTAGAAGGGGGTTAGTGAAGCGACGCTATGACAGTGTTCGCATACATTAATAATGAAATTACCTCCAACTTGTAAACCCTAGGTGATAACTTGCGCTGAACGTATAGTTAAAATTACATCATATAAGAACTCCTCGAGATGGCTCGGAAACTTGCTGCTCTGCAACTAATAAGGAGTACTTTGACACGTCTACGTGAAGCTTCACGACGCACTCGGCAGCTTTATGCTTATATTGCATTTTTAATGATAACGTTGAATGAGTATCAATTCATAATTCTGTTACGAAAACATTTGTAGGCAGAATATCGGCAGAATATCAAATATGCGACAGTTGCATTCAAAACGTTAAAACTAATTTTCGATATCCTGTTAAAAAAGCTGTGTATGAATTTGCTAATTCGGCAAATTCGTTGATTAGATTAAAGTAAAATATTGCCGGTTTGAATCTAAAGGTACCTAATATTTTAAAGCTGTTCGCGTTTAGTTTTGATTCGTTGTAGTTTTTAGTATTAGGTACCTACATTTTTTTTTCGATACGAAATGGTGACAAATACGTAGTTGTTGAAGCCAAGACCCATATAAATGCAATTGTGAGGCCAAACAAAAAACAAAGTGGTAACATTCGTATTTTTAAAAGGCGGCCCTTAACATTCGTATTTTTAAAAGGCTAGAGTTTACAAATAGAAATTACACGTATGGATTATACATATGAATTATATAATGAATTATACATATCTATAATTTGTACATATGAATTATATAATGAATTATACATATCTATAATTTGTACATATGAATTATACATATTAATTATACATATGATATATGGCAATAGGTTCACCACCTATTCCATGGGACTTAAACGTATCTAGTGAAACTTGGGAATGTACTACACTCCTTTGCCTACCCCTTCGGGGATTACAGGCGTGATGTTACGTTTATACATATGAATTATACATATGAATAATTGTACATATAAATTATACATATGTTATTAGCTGAATCATGTTCATTTTGATAATTCCCATCTCGCAAACAAAATAGATAGACGATAATGAAACAACAAACAAAATACTGAAGCAAAAACAGCGAGCAGTTCAATCACTATTGCATTTTGAATTATTGTTAAAATCACCACAATACTATCTACCCTTTTCGTTCTACCATTGGCCAAGGGTCGCCTCCCAGAGCGAGAAGAATAAAGCCATGGTTAAAATAAGCACATTTACCTACATCTAAAATAAACCACTCTTACTAAATGAAACCTACGTGCAGTCTACCGAACAGCACTATCGCTGTCTAAAGTGTCTAAACACTAAAAGAATTTTCATTTTAATCCCTTTTAGTGCTGTTAATCTCGTTGTAGTAATAAACGAGGGTAACAAAGCTTTTAAAAATGTTTAATTATTATCATTTCTATGGTAATGGAATTTTCACTTCGTTACCCTCGTTTATTACTACAACGAGATTCGAAGAAGATAAAGCTTTGTAAAAATGCAGGTAAAACAGGTATTTAATATCCGCGTAGAAATAAAATAAAAACAAAATTTTATACCCTGTATGATTCTTCTTGATAATATAATGATTCTTCTCCACTTTTCTTCAGATAAGTCATTCCGCCTTATTCTGGCTTGTACGGTAGTTCTTGAATTTACGGTAGACGGGTGAACCTTTAAGCTGCTCTCAACACGTAGAGGTGTAATGGCTGGTTCCAGAACATCCCGTGCGGTGGGGAGAAACACGTTACCGAATAGAATGTAAAAATTGTTGTACATATCTTGATACTATCAAACACTGATTGAATCCTATTTAAATTAAAGGAAGTGCCACTACATTTGATAAAACTGAAAAAAAAATCAAAGGCGATGTTTACCCATGAATCGGATTTCTTTGTCTGGACTGTCGGTGAAGTGTTTGTTAACCCTGAGTGCTGAGCCGGTGATTGTCACAGCCATTTTTGTCAATAATATAATTGTGTGGTGTGTACGAGTGTCTGTGCTGTGTCTACGTGTAAAAATGTCTAAATACATAGATGCGTACGTAAATATTCATACACGTAATTATTAAACTGCCGTATTTAGATAGCACACAGTCTGCTTAATTTATCAACCAGATAGCCATATGTCAGTTGCTTTAAGATATTATTGTTGTGTTCTTTTGTTCTGGAATATAAAGGCGTGAAAGCCATTC
This sequence comes from Parelbella ahira ahira, assembly GCA_018244795.1. Classification (NCBI taxonomy): domain Eukaryota; kingdom Metazoa; phylum Arthropoda; class Insecta; order Lepidoptera; family Hesperiidae; genus Parelbella; species Parelbella ahira. Next base: position 6,789 of record DWME01002368.1, on the reverse strand, counting down.
GAAACAATACAACTTCACGTTATTATTGGCTGATGAATGTAGTGTAAAAAAAATAAAGTACTTACAAGTAAGTTTGAAGTTTTTATATTACAAAAAAATGGAAAAGTAACTGACTACATCGAGTTTATTATTACTTAGAGAGTCAAAATACATCACGAATGCCATCATATGAAAGAAGTGCGGGTGGCATCCTTCGCTATTGAAAAGTGCCATCCACTCTTTACCCTCGGGTTCACAATATTCAGATAGAGGTCAAAGGCAACAATAAAGTAAGTGAACGATGGTCCGCTGTATATCAATACGGCTGCATTTTGTGGAGTTTCAAAAAGGTTTTCCAATATTGCCATTTGCAAAAATCTTTCTGGATTTTTTCGCGAAAATTTCCAAAAGGGAACTGTGCAAAACACACAGACTGTAACTGAATAAGAATTTCGTTTTAGTATACTTTTATTTTGAAATAAGCGAGACGAAAGTAAACGAAACTTGGAGTGGTCCTATTTTTATCAAAACCCAGATCTTTTCATTTTCATTCCATGAGTTTCATTAATTTTAATGTCCGACACTATTTATAACAAATGAATCGAAAGTGGTTTGTCAAATTTAATATTAAACTAACGACTCTTTTAATGGTATAATAAAGAATTACTCTAGAGAATATGTTTCATGACTAAACTTTATAAAGTTCGACCCTTAAATTAAATTTATAACTACGGCGCGATTCTCTGATGCTTGTGACGGAGTCTCGATCTTTCCGCGCACGTTAATACCTTGGTAAGCGGAATGACTTCAAACCTTGTCTTGACACAAAATTTTTTATTAATGCTTTAGTTTGGATTTATAAATGAATTCGTAATTGTTCTTCGTTACGCGGCTAACATTTTTACCATACTCACACTAGTACCTAATAACTTTATCCAAATTCGTCTACCTATGGCGCCACATCATATGACATCTACTGAGTGGAATAGGGTGCAATTCTGTGCTCTTGAGACTAAAGATCTGTAAATTTATGGATATCTGTCTGCATGTAACGTTTCTCGACATTACGGAAAAAACAGCAATATACTGGCCGAAGCACGAAGTTCTAAGTTACATGTGACTATAATTTATCTCCAAAATTATTTGTCGGAATTACTAAATGATAGACTCGATGATAACATCGTTAGGACAACATTACTTAATTAGAAGTTGGACGAATTCGGCGAATACAGTATGCACCGAAACCATTTGCTTCGTAGTTTTGACGAATAATTGCATCTCTTTTTATAGCTCTAAATACTTAACTTTTATTAAGACTCAATAGTTCTAAGCCGTTTACATTTTAAGTAAAAAGTCGCGTCTAATAATACTCGTAGAATGGCAAAAAGAGTTGATGTGATAATGATAAAGAATCCCAGAACTGTCAATATGTAAGTGAAATAGACTATAGATATTGGATGATATATGCACATTAATTTTTAATCAGGGATGTAGTCGTGTACACGTGCTTCACCTTGCTCGTGTTCTAGATCATTCCATTAATCACAATTTTCTCGGCTTATGTTATTAGTGAATGTAACGTATTTGTATTACCTACTTCTTGCTAATTAATGATTTAAGAAAAATATTACTGTGGTACTGGGTAGGCGTTTTAATTAGATCCTCCATATTTTAAACATTGCAGCGCGGTAATAAGTATCTTTCATTATAATTTCAAATCGAATCCAGCCAATAAAATTTGTATGGAATAGAAATATGCTTACCATTTCAGAACCAGCGTTTTCTGGCGAAAAGAAATTGAATTCGATTAAATTTTTTATTACGGAATCTCGGCAATATTTTATCTTCGGAGACGTGCCTAACCAAATAATAATGGCCGCTATCAATAGCACGCTGAGCTTACCCTATACTTTATTAGAAAATTTTCTATGGTTTAAGACATATTTAATTCATAATCGATAGGCAATGATGATTCAGATTCAATGAGTCATTGTTGGAGTGTGTCTGTCTAGCTACTGAATTAAAATCTGTGTGAACTAGGTTAGTTTAAATTTTACTGTCATTTTAGGTAGGGTACTGCATACAAACGAAGAAAGCCTCATCGTAATATTTGTCCTAGAAACACAGTAAAAATTATTTTAAAAAGTACATTTTCCTGCACACGTTTTTATCACGACAATTTTTGACAGCGCATGTCAAATGAGGGTAGACCCCTAAATCGATGTCACGGGTAATATAAAAAATGCGGACGTAAAAATGTCGAAAACGAAATTCTAAGCTGAATTCTTTTTAAGTAGACTCATGCAGTAAAATCGCATTCAGAGTAGACGCAATTATGCAATCAAATGCTTTTCAAAACTGAAAGTCGGAGCCTGGATAAAGTGTGTTACTGCTTTAAAAAAGAGGTTTTATGGGCCACGAAATTCGTTTCCTTTCACGTATTTAAATTATATTTATAAGTTAGAGTTAGAATTTCCGGTGTTAAAGTTTTGTATTTAACATTTATTTATAGCTTAGAATTGTTACCTGCTATGTTACGATATGTATTGCATAAATACAGCTTAGAAGTTTATCTAAGGCTTAGTAATAATAATAATATTGTTTATATTAGAGTTTTAGTACATGTATATAGGTTATGTGCAAATTTTTGTTTAAAACGATTTCAATTCTGTATTTCAATGTATTACGTTAAAACGGCTTATAACTGTGCCAACATCCAAAAACCAGCTGGATCCTCACTGTGGATATTTCCGCTTTGCTATAAGTTTCAGTTTCTATTATAAAAGTTTTAAAGTTGGTATCTTTTTGTACTTATTAAGTTTATAGTGTGTGTATTTTTGTTGTATTCGAATATAAGTTAAAATAAACCTATATGATCAAGTCCAGTTGTTAGACAAAACGGAAAAATCCAGAAATGCCCCTGAAATTCTGTCAATAACGGTCATAGAGCTAAGAGACCGTTTTTGACGTGGAGCCAATACATCAACATGACATATTGTTAACGATTGTCAGCGCTTCAGCGGTTCGAGGGTTTGAAAAAAACGCTTCATTATATTATTGGTGTATATTGCTACCGTTATTCAAATACTGAATTGGATTGAATTTAGAGTCATTTACACGTTTACTGTCATTTTAAAAGTAAGAAGTAAGCATGCGCAATAAAGTAATAATAAGTTGTACAAATTGTGTGTAATGAAATGGACATAAAATGAAATGATGTAAATATTTAAGTTTTTTAAGGGAAATTGTAAGATATTGGTAGGCAATAATATATCTCGTTTACCAACTTTCGTACCAATCTCACACTATGAGAAAACGTACCCTAAATAGCAATGATATTATTAAAAATAAAATATACTTTCCTACGATATTTCCTCATCTGCTACTCTTCTCACCTTAATAAACTGCTTTGAATATGTTTGAAACTGAAACAGCTTTAATTTGACTTTATATAGATTTTTGATTATTGATAAACAGAAGTTGTAGCTGTTTATTTCTCGACTGGCGCGAATATCTGTAAAAAGGATATTTCATAACTTGTGAGCTGTTTATTTTTAGAATTATGTTTGCCATTCACAAATTTGTTTGATCTCGTTCCCTTCCCGTGAACTCTGTGTGATATTTGTAATCGCATTTCTTTGCGGGTTTTGATCGGATTATGTATACATTTATAAAAAAATCGTCTCACATAAATGTTGTCACAGAAACATAAATGTTTTCGAAGTGCTTTAAAATTTTAAAAAGTTGTTATTTTAAGTAACCTAATTATCTATTACGTTACGTTTTTAAGTACTTTAATATCCCCGTAGACGACATTTGTTGGTAATAAATTCGAGTAAAATACACAAAACATATTGAATGCTACCAATCTTACTGATCTTTTGGTCATATCAGTGATGATGAACTGAATATTATTCAGGTCTATACTGCTCACTTTTATTTATTTTTTAACTTTTAATACAAGCCATAACCAACGAGATGCTTCTAAAGAGGCTTGCTGTTGCAAGATTCAATTACAAATTACTTAAAATGTTTACAGCTCCCGCCACAGCTCAAAGTCAAACATATACGATTAGAAAGAAGGCACGTGGGCCTCGTAAGTCTCTCATCTGTCGGGACCTTAGTTTTCTGATAAGCGATCTACACGAAAACATCACTGTTATATGCGCGAAAACCTACAACATACTGTGTTTAATAATCTCAACATATTGATAGTAGGTACTGATGTTACAAAAAATCAAAGAATATCGTCATTGGTAAAATACTAGGGAGTAATGATAATTATCTGAGGCCCGTTTGATACGAAAAACAAGCTCAGGTTGGAGATAACCTGAAAGGTAGTTACGAGGGACTTCTAATTCAGGCAGGTCGGTTACTATGTGGGACATGACTACATATGTTCCAGTCCTCTTGTTATATGCACATATATACTAGGGAATATAGGGACATTGTGTTGCCTCGTCAGAGTATTCGTATAATTACTTGGGGCAAGACGTGTAATCCATCAGAACTAGAGCTGATTACACTGAACGCCCCAGACAACTATGTCTAGACCCGATGTTACAAATTGTTTGCGGTTCGAAGATTTAAGCTGAGCCGTCTAAAAGAGTCTTCTCAAATCAGAGCGCCAGCTCTGGCGTTGGTTTTCGAACGGCTTATTGCCCTCAAATTGATGTATTGCTACACCAAATTTCGTAATTCAATCATTATATGTATAATATTCCAATAATTTACTATATTATGAGCGTGTGATAGCGCGTTTGAAACTAAAAGCAGTAAATTGGGAGGAAGGAAAACACAAATTTATAAAATACTGTTAAATTCGATTTAAATAATTGGTATAATAATTTTCCAAATAAACCGAAAAAAAACAAAAATTCAATAGTGGCTATTGACTTCTAAGTCGTACACGGATACCAGAGTTCACTTATTCCGCGATGTGAACTAACTACATATATCAAACGAGCGATCACATAGTCACGCAGATGCACGGCGCGTGGATTGCTCGTTACGACTCTCAATACCGGCCGATATTCGTGATAACGTAATTGCAGTTCGGTAGTAACTCGTTCTATTGTCGTTCGTAGGTGGATGTAATTGCAAACTATAGTTATTAGTTGTTCACGTAGATGATGATGTGTTCTACATGGTATTGGCAAAATGCATATGTGAAATGAGTGATTTTATGAAATAAATACGAGAGATAATATCAAAAATCTTGCGACTTGAAATCTTGGGACAATAAATACTCGGTCCTCCGTGCCAGGCTAGGCAACTAGGCAAATCCTGTGCTGTAATAACTAGACAGCTGATAAATTACATATACACATTCCTTAAAACATATTTATTTACATAATTTTGCACTCGAATTAGAACGAATACTTGATCTCCACACAAATACTATTCTTATTGGAGATGGAACCCAGGAACCCCGGCTTAAAAGTAAGGTTACTGACAATTGGATTAACAGGTCAGTTCAAAAAACTTCGTCCCATGACCTTATTGAAGTCTGTGTCAATAAAAACTTTTATTGAACCTTCATCGGGAACCCTAGTCGTAAAACAAAAAACAGACGACCTTGTTGTACAATGGAATTTTTTTACTCTCAGTTTGTTCTAGGTTTTATTTGTTACACTTGATTAGCCAGTCGTCGTTATATTACAGGTTTGTTTGCACAAAGCGCATTGTTTTATCCGATGTAACGTATGAAAAGAAGGCATGTACACTCTAAGTACGATTTACTTCACCTTTAGTCTGTGTGAATTCACTGCTAGACACAAAAGCCTCTCATAATATGCCCTATCGTGTACTGTTCTCGTCTAACCGCAATCAGCTTCAATTTACGGACTTTTGCAGATCATGATGCCACTTAGCCAGAGGATTTCACTTCTTTTGATTCTAACTTAAGCTTTTAGAATTTATGCTGTAATCGGTTCTAGTCGAAATATTCGAACTGAGTATTTTCAAATAAATTAGTCTGATATTTAAACTTTATTTTAATCACTTGATTTTTCATTAAGAAAATTAAAATAATCTTTAAGCCGTTTTTTACACAGTTACACATTTACATTAAGGCAAATAGTTACATAATTATGTTATGTTTAAACAATCAAAATTTTCCTTTAAGTTGTAGGTAAGTAGGTGAATTATTTTGACAGTCAACGTTTTACAATATTGCCTACAGGTTTAGTAGCGTATTTTCACTGGATCTAAAGTACATGTAATTCCCTTAGTGAATATATGCAAAGTTAAGTAAGATAAAGTTGTGTACACACAAACCGTATTATGAGAAATTACATGTGGAATCCTATAAACATTTTACGTCAATTTTCCAGGTAGATACCTACATCAACGAAAGGAGGCTTATGGTGACGGTCGACCGGAAAAACCCGGCCTCAAAAAGGATACATTTCCTCTGGAACCAAAATGGACCCCATGAATAATAAAACAACCTTGCAACAATATGTCTGTAAATAGGAATTTATTTCTAATGTAAACAGGAATTTGTATTGTGAAGAGTGATTTAATAGGATCAATTATTATACGTTGTTTCGAGGCTGGTGAAATTTTAGTTTATATTTACACAATTTGTACTGGAAATCATCTTACATCTAAAATAGTGTCCACGTCTCAGAATACCCGTAAAATGCCTCAATAAGGTTTTTAATAATAGCTTATTATTTTATTATTAGGTCATTATTTTATTGTTGCTCATTATTTTATTCTGGTAGTTGTGGTTGGATGCGAAGAGCTGAAGATCGAGCTCAGTGGCGTGCCATTGGAGAGGCCTATGTCCAGCAGTGGACGGGA
>DWME01002367.1:0-21082 GCA_018244795.1 Parelbella ahira ahira | reverse complement strand
CGTCGAACAAAAAGAAGTTTTAATGGTATGCCTTTCTCGATCCTCTACGGGTCTTCGTGGAACCGATGGCCTTTTTTTCCAACTTTACCTTTGAAAATTATCCGCACCTGTTCGGTGCGAGGAACGTGAGTGTAAGTCGGAATAAAATCATGAGGAAATCGAATTACGCGACTCGCAGTGTGTTTTGATTGGTTTTGATTTATACCTCGTCTGGTTGTTTGCTCGACGGCAGGTATTATTGCTTTTTTAAGTGTCGGATTGCAATTTAGTAGGAAACGCAATAAATAGCTCGGGCGGCGCCGCTTGACCCACTTCCGGTTACATGCCGAAACGCCTGCGATTTAATCGCGCCCAGCCCCCACTCCATCCTTCCGCCAAGACCCCACACGTTTCGCTTCTTTGCCCCATAATTATTAAATCCATTCCTCGCGCGCCAAGAAAGGGGCACACCCTAATAAATAATGCCACTGGACTTTACGTGTACGACCTTACCCATGAACACCTTTAAACAGAAAAACCTTCGAACTCACGATGAAAATTATGAATCTATATTGTTGGCTACGGAGCGGCTTTTAGCGTTGATTACACTGCTAATTGCCCAGACTTGTTTTATAAAAGTACATTGAACGTTGGCCATGGAACTCCTGTTGGATGCGTCTAATGTCTGAATCGTGCTTCGGAGCGTGTTCAGCCACTTTTCATTTGTAATCAGCTTCACGCTGTTTTTTATCAGATAATCGCATCTACTTCTTCCCCGAATAAGTAATGAGCTGTTCTTTTTGCCCCTTCCAGATAAGAACGTTCAATTGTACGTTGTCTTGTTAAAATGTATCATTAAATTGCACTTAGGCACATTCCCGGCATCTGAAAGCGAGCCCGTAATTTCTTTTTAAATCGCACACGTACCGTGTGTACCAAATCGTGGACGGCTTAAAGCTGCTCATGCATAAGCGTACCGTATTAGTTCGCAAATATGTACATTGCTCAAGTATGTATGTACCTGATAGTTGGTATCTAAATGTACTAATACGTACTTACCTATATTCGTTCTATATATTTGAGTTTTCTCACATACATTTCATTGCATGTATATAACAGCAATAAATAATTTAAAATAATACAATACAAAAAATTGCACACAAAAATAAGTGTAAATTTTTATTAGAATGTGTAATGTATTATAAGACATAATAAAGGCAGTATAAAGGCGTCCTTAAGGATCTGATGTTGTACTGTAGGAGAAAATAAAAACAGTGTAGAGGCGTCCTTAGGGATCTGGTGTTGAGTAAAGTTGAGAGTGCGGCGAGGTGGCGCGCGCGTCGCGTCTGACAGGGGAGCGGAAATTGCGCGGCGCGTCGCGTGCGCCGTCACGTGCACCGCCTCCCGTTTCATTCCGCTCCGCTCGCTGCGACTCCCGAATCTTTTACAGCGCCAAAGCGTTTACTCTGCTAATAGGAAATAACTTCGCTACGTAAACCCGCTTCTAAATATAGCCCGCTCGCTCCAATACAATCTTTTGTCGAAAAAGAAAGCATTTTCGCACAGCGTTTCGTTTCGTATGAAATTCAAAAAGAAGCATCTGACCGCTCGGCGGAAATTACTTGACGCTTAGCGTGCGCCTTCCCCCGTTGCAGCCTTTACATGCACTCGGTACATTCTAATTTCACTGTTCGTTCGTCTACTGTTACGCGTAGTGTTTCGTTTAAAAATACTAACGGTAATTTATTTTTACATTATACATTTCATCATCACCATCATGATCGTCAGCCTACTCCCGTCCACTGCTCAACATGTTATATTACATTATATTTAATGTTTAGGTAATTGAAACGGATTGAAATATTCAGCATTTTAAAGCAAAAACAATATCGATTTTTACATTGCGTTTACGACACAACCGAATAATAATGGGAAAGTGCGTATGTCCCCTTTTTCAATTTCATTATAAGCTTTGTATTAATATAAATTTAGAGTAGCTATCTTCAATACATTTCAATGTCACTTACATTTTTTACGTACATATGTACACACACTTACAAGAAGTAACAACGCAGTTTTTGCCAATGATTACATTCCTGAACGAAATAGCGTAAGCATTTTCAGAAACATATTTATCAAACGGGAACGTCGTGTGTAGTGAGTCCCAATAGCGACTCGATATGAGCGTGTATGTGTTTTGTCTATGTCATACTTATAACAAAGAAGACGCGAGCGCGCTCAGAAATATTTTTGTGAAAGTTTCATGAATATATTAGCCATAAATGTGACTAAAGGAATCTATTCCCCTTTCGCGAGCCGCCGCCACCGCGCGCCCCACACTACTCACAATTACTTGACAACGGCGTTTTAAACTATAAGCTATTTCTTGTATATCATAAAAAGTCTTCACTTCTCTTATTTCTAATATGTACAAACATAACTTAACGTCTTGTTTTCCCGAAGTGGTAGGCAGAGTAGTGTAGTAAACAGCGACTTTTGTCAGTTATATTGTGCGCGCCATGAAACTGGGGGTGAGTCAATATTATTTGAGTTAAAATTTTACGAACTACGCTATATGTTTACTTAAAATGGTAGTTTCGAGCTAGAAAAACCCCGTAATACTGTACCTGACCTGGAAATGGAACCCAGGATCTCTCGGTGGACAGTCGCGCTTGCAACCACTCGACCAACTAGGCAGTATGAATTGTTGTACTTTTAGCAGTTTGTGTCCAAACAGTCAGAAATACGATACTAACGTAACAAACATATAATATCACGCCTGTAATCCCTGAAGAAGTAGCCAGAGAAATACACGTCTATTCCTTCTACAATACTCTCCCATGTTTCAACAGTTACAATACTCTACGTTCGATTTAGCTATTGTCCCTGTTTTAACGCTCAGCGAGTAGTTGGATATCCACACGGGCAATTTTAGCGCGGATCCAACTTTGGAACGACCTAAGCGCTGCTCCGTAGAGCTCCAAAAACTTTATATAGGCGAATTACCGGCTCTACAACGCCCCAATGGACTGGAGTGTTTTATGCAGTAATTTGCCTTCTAGTGTGTACAGTATTTGTGCAAGAAATTCTTGTATTTTTAGAAGTAAATTACGCGTATAATTAATTACGCCGATATTTATTATATCGTCACGCCAGGTCTATTAAGATTTATGCAGAGCGCACTGAAAACCAAATATCTCTATCGTCACAGCCTTGATGTACATCTTTTACATTGATGGTTTTTTTAAACATGCACCCTGTTTCAGAGACTTTTGACACCCCAATTATTAATTAGTATCGTTATATATCATAGCGTTATAAATCAAATGAATCTTTAAAAAGATATATGTACTAATAATTTTGTGTTATTTAAAATAATTATGAAATCAAGTAAAGTATTTTTGTAATAACTTTTATTGCCATCATTCAATTCGTGTATTTTTAATGATAATGATTTCATTCAATTCGTGTATTTTTAATGATAATGATTTCATTGTCGTAGTCGTAGGCTTTGATGTAATATACCATCTATTTATTCTTGTATGATACCTAATATTAAGGGACATAAGGATGCTTAATACCTGGTAGCATTCTCTCCTAGACAATTCGAATTGATGGAGAGAATGTCTGATAGATACACACTCCATAGTGACAATTAAAGAAGTAAATAAAGAAATAAAAATGTATAGTGATAATTATGTATGGAAACTTGTGTAACCCAGTTATACTCATAATAAATAAATGAGATATATTAATTTATAAGTAAATACACACACATAAATATAAACAAATACATATATATTTTACGACTCGAATCCGTCTCCGACATTTCATCATCAAATCTACCCGAAACTTGTATCTCTTTATTTGTTTATCCTCGCCTATCCTTGGAAGGTGGCTCTCGTAAAAATAGAATAGCGTTACATTTTACGACACGAACGAATGTCAACTTTTCGAAAAGTTTCTCCCACCGCTGTCCGCGCGCCGCCCCGCTCCTTATCTCGGCTCGTGCAGATCGCACTCCGCTTAATTTTTCACGAAAAACACTTGTTGTCTGACATTTTCGGATCTCGACTCGAGCCTGCTGGACCAAAATACCGCAAAGCATACTTTTCTTTAAATTTATGCTATGTCTACTCGAAACAATGAATGAGATATTTTCTTTATCGCCTGCCTTATCTGCCTACCCTTTAGGTGAAATACAGGCGCACTGTTATGTTTTTTCTCTTTTTTCTCTCAACCCTTTCACCCTACATTACATTAAAGCTAGAAATGTATATAAAGAAACAGGACAAATAACGCGAGACGTTTAAAAAGGCAATTATTAAATCTCCACGGCATTATTTACTATCATCCCTTTGCTCTTATCCCCTATCTAGGAGAGAGTATTTTTGGATTTCCTTTTGTGTCACTGAAGCTGAAACAAAGGTACAGAATCTATTGAATCAGCATTGTTTTCAGTTCATTCGTTTTTCTCTGTCTATTGTAAAAAGGAACCGTCTTCTAAATAGCCCGATTTTAGTCTGATATCTCTTTTGCTGTTTGTAACTAAATTTATTACTAGTTGTTATTATTATTATTGTTGTTTTCTGGTGAAACGCGGGTGTTTAATCCATACCTCTGCCTACCACTTCGGGGATTGCAGGGGTGATGTTACGGTTTTTATTATTATTATTATCTATTTTTAGCTGCATTGGTTACCTATTACAGTTTTGTTTTACCTAATAATGTTTCGTTTCTTGATTAATAAAATTACAAACTATAATATTACGCCTATATTTCCCCGAAGGCATAGACAGAGCAATGTACTACTGTATATTTCAATTGATTGTCTCATATTATAGAAGGTGAGCCTATTAACAACATCGGTCATAGATTCGAATCCAGGGCCTCTTGTTCAATAGTCACGCTACTGCTAGACTAACGAGGCAGTCAATCGTCAATTTATTAATCAATAAAATTGAATAATAACCATATAACATGAACATTTACGCGCATCGTATTAAAAATTAGTTCAAACACTAACCGTTTATTTTAAAAAACAATTTTAAAGTTATAAGAAATGATCAACATTCCGCGAAGAGTACAGTTACGCCTGGACACAACAGATTACATTTCCAGGAAGCCCATCTTAGCCTTAAACTAGATTGAAACGCTTAGAATTCCTTCCATAAGCGTCCCCCACCATAATATCGAAAAAGAGATCAGAAGTTAATCTATCGGCAACATTCCTCGCGTTTCGCCGGAAGGCACCGTCGCGAGCCGCCCGCCCGGCCCGCTATGGTCCTCGCGCACGCGACTTCCCCCGGCTGCCCCGTGCCGTGTGCCCCATGCCTTAAACCCACTAAGTCATCGATTATTTTTGCAATTCGCTCTGCAACTGTCTTCTTGCGTACTCACAAAATTATAATACCAACACTTATGTCGTACTGATACTGACAATATGATTTGAAATATGAAAGTTACGTATTATATATTCGTAACAGTGTGAATGGCTTTAAATTTTTTACTAACTTTTTTTACATTTTAGAGCTATTTATTTTTATTTCGATTTTGTACTAAATTGTATTTATACAATTATTTTTTTTCTATTTTTACAGGTACGTCTTTTAGCTGTGAATTCAACCGACGTTCTGCGGCAAATTATATTAAAAATGTAAGTTCAAATACGATCAAACATTTCCTTATGAGCCCGGGCATTTTTATTTAGAAGGTCGAGGATCACAATCTAAGAAAAGCTATTAAAGCGACGAGGAAATTTTTGCCTAAAATAGAACATCTATGTATCTATAAAAAATGTATAAGGAAAATTTGCTTCCAACATTTATCAACCTACGCAAAATTACAGATTTATCCTTCAGCGGAATAACGAGTCGACTCGCTTTACTCACTTTCGCAAGTATGACGTACACGATCGATTAACATCGAGCAGAAGCTTTTTGAATGATGTTCTTTGAGTCGCGTACTTACCTGGCAACGGCGCGCTCCGCCAGGTGGGGCGAGGGCGTCCTGCGGCATGTTTGCGTACAAGTGAATTCCATTAGATTCCAGCTTGTGTACCGCCGCACGGCCCCAACCTCGCTTCATTCATATCCCATTAGCTGATCGATTCACAAGTGCTATACTCATTTATTTATGCGCGCAGCCTAGAATTGTCCGCGGCTTCGCGCGCTCGCAATGCAATTTTCTGGTCAAACTCATAATTACGTCCGATAGTGCACCGCCACTGGGCGTGCGTGCGGCGGCATGCGCCTACATGCAGCTCTGTGCGCGGATTGAACGTACCATGCGCAAATATTATGCGTGTTTGAGCTGACGATGGCCTCGCCTCGTTTATACTGTCAATTATTCTTGATTCACAATACCGAGACTGCTCATGTTTGTTTTAAAAGCTGCTCTTTGTTTCACAAGAGCTTTTGAAACTCATTAACACCGTTGGATACTTTAAATTTTTCAGCAATTTTGTCGCTCAATATGAATAATTGTTTTTTTTTTAGGATTTTAGCGATTTATTTCGACGTCTTTTATTTTCTATAATTCTTGTTTACTAATAAAGAACCCATTCTGCGCGAGCGAATACTCCCCCCACATATTCTATTCGAAACGAAACACGGAGCTTTTAACGGCAAACGTATCTAAATACGCATTAAAATACTATTTTTTATCATTCTCATTTTTTAAAAGTATTTCCATTCTCAAATTAGCCTTAAAATAATCCGCAGTTCACTAAAGCTATCTACTTAACGTAGATAGATGAAACGATTGCATCTGTATTCAAATATTAAAATATTCGAAATAAGAAGCTCTCCGGTGGCGCTGGAGCGGCGCGGCGGCGGGGTCGAGCGCTGCCCGCCTATGTAATTATAATAACTCGACATGAAAACTCATTTAGTGTCACAGAAATGTACTTCACCATTTAGAAGTGTGTTGAACTGTGCGCGGTGGCGGTAAAACAATAATTAAATTTTCTCCCGGCTCGCGGTGCGGAGCACGTCGTTTCATCAAGCTCCTCCAGCGCGGGCGCCGCACCACCTGAAATATTTAATTCCCACCAACCATTGTGCAGCCATGCACCGGAAATGAGTTCTCGTCACATTTCACTTAATATGTACGCGCACATACATGTGGCTTAAGTGCATTATATTCTAAAGCATATTCGCTCAACTTGATAGTACCTACTCTAACCGGTATGCAGATACAGTAGAGTGATTATAATATACAATTTGTAGTAATACCTATCGTCGCACGTAGAATAAATACTGTCTTCTAAGGAATAAATGAATAGGCAATTCTTTACGCAAAATTCGAATGCCTTACTTTTTTAAACAACAGTATTTTAGTTTATATTTTGCCAGTATTTTAGTTAACGTTATAAATTTACATATAGTAGATACCAGCTGATTCGACAGTTATTGTCAAGTCCAATTCCGATAAGGTATTTGTGATCGTTTTGGAAATTTTTGTAAAGAATCGGAATTTCGTAAACAAAATAAAAGTGAAAATACATATAATGCGTTTCTAACTTTTCATTACATTGCAGTTCTATTTCAAACGATAAATTGTGACTAAAATTTTTGACTCCTAGTTGAAAAATAAGAGAGTTGACCATACATTCTTATAAAAAGTGAATGCTCAGGAAACATTTAATAGTAAAAATTTAGACACTTTCAGGCTTTCTAAAGCGAATATTATTTCCAGCTATTGACTTACAAAAAAGTCTAAATGAAATGGTTATAACATAAAAAATATATAGACTATAGATATCCCACCTTTATGTATGTACCCTGGACCATGTTCCTTCCAAATGTTCACTGACAGTACATATAGTATCTGAATTCAATCATTGTGACACGGCCAGATAGAAGGACAGTATGAAACTATACCGGATCCGTTAATGCCTAAATCCAATGCAGGACTCAAGAAAGAGACAAACATATACATACGTCAATCGTACCATCAGAATATATCGATCCAAGCGCATACAAAAGTTATTACTTTTGTAGTTTGTCTGATTTCTATTTCATCGATTTATCTGATTCCTATTTTTTTCTATGATATATTTCGAGGGAAACAAAAAAATATTATAATCGTGAGATATGGCCGCGTGTTCATTTAAAAATCCCATGAAATAAGTGCATTAAGTTTTTTCGGAAATTTTTCGTTTTCTCTGCAATATTTCCAATTTTACTTTCCCCAGTAGGTACTGTATTTGGGCTGTTACGAATATTAAAAGCAAGAGTCGACCAAATCGGTTCATCCGTACTCAAGTGATGCTCTCACCGACGAACGGCGGCTAATTTTTAATTATGTAAATAATTTATTTTATTTTCCTTCAAAACTTTTAATTTTTAGTGTCAGTCATTTCTTATATTTTACACCTTCGAATAGAACGGGGCTCTAGTGGTGATCGCAACCGTAATTTTGAAATTTTAACTTCGAACGTAATTGTGATTTCTTATGTTAAACTGTTATTTCAACAGCTGTATACTCTGTGCTGATGTTTGTCTACTGACTATCATGTATTTATCATCGATTGTATGAACGAAAATAATATTCGTATTTTGTTCAACGAATTTTTAACATATATTGTACATATGTATATAAATATTGACTTTCCGCACTCTTTCTCTATACATTATACCTTAAACATAATAAGAAAAAGCATTTCTAAGGTATAAGAATTTCCCAGTACGTTTTAAGATTTAAATAGAATCAAACGCCGTACAGTAAGAAACTGCCTTACATCAAAGTATACATTGGTGTCCCTGTGCACCTATGTGTCCTATATGCCCTATATATCCTATGTGTTTCTATGCTCTGAAAACTGGACGCAGCCATTACACCTAACCTAACCTAACACCTTATCGAAACATCATATACGATGTAACTGGATTGCAACGAATGTTGCCACAATAATAATATTATAATAACTTTTGTTGACTTCTTTTTGTAGAATATGAGTTTTGCCTTTTTTTCCGCATATGTGAGAAAAGGTATGTTCTAATATGGAATTGGCTTATTTTTACCAGCTCAGGACAATATTGCGGATTTTATCAGCTTAATTTTAAAACGTATTTGAATAGCTAAGCATATTTTACTTTTCTGGCAAAAATATTGTGGCAATTTTATATCTCGCATTTAAAAATGCTAGCAAGAAAGCTGCAACTTCTGTATTAGTAGGCAAATATATCGATTCTATTATTATATTTGTCTTCCCCCACTCGTGGTACTCGTAGTTGAAATTAAAATATATATCCAGTTAAGAAATGCGTGTTAAAATGTGACTTAATTTAAGTGCTTTTTTACACAAATGTTATTTTTACACATTACACGCGTATACAAACTTCTACATACATATATTATGTTTGTGAATCTCCAATAAAACAAGTTCGCTTTGTGAAAAAGCCATTTTTGAAAAAATTATTGAAAAATTTATAAATGATCTTTCATTTGTAGTTTTCATAAAGTTGTCGTTTTATTTTACGACTTTTGTACAAACATTACTGGGCTATACACAAAAATTAGTGTCACCTGCAATTTTATTACGCTTTTGTTAGGAATGTTTTCGCTGCAAGTGTATGTATATGAATGCAAACAATACCAGCGGAGCAGTATGTTTTAACTAAAATAATACCATTTTCAGTTTCCACGCCGCGTCTCGGTGTGCTCGGCTGTGAGGTTTGCGCGGTGCATTAAAATAAAACACATTTTCTTAAAGGCACGCCTACTTCCGTGCGTATAAAGAAATTCTGCCTCGACATTTTTTTTTCCTTCAAGTATCAAAGCGTGATTCAAAATTTTACAAAATGAAATATGTGTCGTATTTTTAGAATCTAAACTTTTAATATGACTTGTATGTACATACATACAGTTTTTTTGTTAAATTCTAAATAATCGCGTGATATTTAATACATAGCTAAAAGTAATTAAAAAGAAAAATCTAGTATTATTTACTCGTTTTTCTGTATAATCGGTTCAAGTACCTGTTATATATGTTTTATTTAGAGATGTATGTTTTATTTAGAGATTTTATTATCTTACTCTGAGTTTTTCCTCCTACCTATGGAAGTTTTAACATTTCTTTTTAATAGTGATCCGTTTAATGTGCCTATGTATGTACATATATTCAATATCCAATCTATTCAATTATTCATTACAATATTCGTTTCTGACATTTACTCACTCATTTAAAAAAAAATGTAATTGACATTAAATGTGTCATGCGCGCTTAAGCCTGGTTCTGTCATACGGTACACGTAATTAATGATATATGGAGGATAATCGTATATCCTTTGATTGGCGTTAGCTGGTGTCAAGTAGCGAGCGGCGATGATTGGGCCGGGTTTCTTCGCGGCCGCCTTATTTCCATCTTATTACCGGCACCGGAGCGATATTAAAGCGGGCGCAGCGCTCCCGGCCCGCCGCCGCCCGCCGCCACCCGCGCGCCCGCCCTGTCTTCGCGTCCGTGAATTAGGTTAATGGCCTGCCAGGTGATTTGCTCCTGAGTCGTATTTCGAGTAACGCACCACCACCTCAACATGCCAATAACGCCGCAATAGATACAAATCTCCGAGTTATTACAGTTTTTTGAACGCGCACGACACAAAAGATTAATTATCCCCAATAATTAAATTAATAACTGAATAAATATACTATAAGTTTTGAATATTAGTTACGGTGATGATCCGCAGAGTACGAGTCGCAATGTTATGTCCTTATTTCGTGTTATCTGAATGTACCCGGGGGCCTTTGATTTATGGTACGAAGTCGCAACGCGGCGCCGCCGCCGCAAGCCAACGCGGCCGCCGGCGTTTTTGCAACCCTCTTCTGTACAACAGTCGCTCTCCAAACTAACTGTGCTCAATCACACCGTGTAGGTAATTAAGACAACATCAGAAAACACTTTAGTTTTAATTGATTGCCCTTTTTTCTTAAGCGCCTCCGAACAACACGAGCTCAAGCAAAACCTGAATGAAGTTTTAATTGGAGCACAATGAGAAAACTGAAACGGCACTTTGTAATCGCCCCATTCTCCTTCGCGGCACGCTAGAGTACAGCTAGTTTTAATGATTCAATGCCTTTTTTATTCTATACGATATTATGAAACGTCTATGTAGATATTTGTAATTTTCGAAATAGATAATAACGATGATCCTATAAGTTTCGTATGTACAAATATAAAAAAGTGTATAAGAAAGTAGATAAGTAGCGTAAGTATTTTTGTATCATATACGTGCGATAATTTTTATATGCTGACTAAAAATCCCAATTAATGGCTATGAGTATTGGTTAATTTATGTATCTATGCCCATAAAAATTAATATTTTTTATTCGCGTTAACTCGAAAATAATATTATAGATTCATAAGATTACAATTTTTATGTAATAGAGATTGTTTAGTGTGGACTACGTCAAATATTCTCTAAATATCATCATTTTACGAATAATGATACAATTTAATAATATTAAACAGATTTATCTATGGCAACAATATTTATACTGCAGTATTCCGCGGTACACCGCACTCGATCGCGTCGAGGAATTACTACTGAATCGAAATAAAGCGGCATTTTTATTGAAAATACGAGTTCATGTTGTGGAATTAAAATGCGAACTGAACGCGGCCCATATTGATCTGTCAATTCATCACTTTTAAAACGATTATCTTTAACCAACAAAACGTGCGTAAAACGGGATAAATCGTAAATATTACTACTGTTTCAACATAGTCGGTGCTCTCTACGTACATCATAAAAGACCTGGCGTGATGGTATAAAAATAGTTATAATTAGAATTATCTTAAAATACGGCTGGTCTATGATAAGTGAACAAACCCAAACTATATCCCATGCTCTGATTGAGAGTGGCAGCTACGCAAAATACCCAATATTTTATAACAAAAGCTCCTATATTAATTTCTCTCACTTAAAATCGCCAGTAGTAGTAACGGATTCTAAATTCATTCTCGGTATATGGCAATAGACTTGACCCGGGTTCTACGGAACTTATAATATAACTACACGTCACTGCACCTTTCTACACCTCACTGCCTAACAGACGTGTTGTTATAGTTTTAAAAGTCCAAAATCTTTAGCATTTTCGTCCCAGTCAATTTCACGAAGCGGCACGAACGAAAACTCCTAAATGTATCAGCGTTTTAAAAAGCATTTAATAACAGTTTTATTTAAGTTATTCAAAGTTGGCAGCGGCTCGCGCTCTCGGCAGTTTCTCGCGTAATCTTGTTACCATTCCTCAGACCCTTGCGTTATACGATTCACGATCCTTACGCCGCGTGCAAACTCTCCCAAAACCTCCGCCTGACGTCAATCGATTGCCATAACGAAGCGAACCTCGTGAACGACTCTATAACACATTCATATAATGCTTTATTTTTATGTAAACGCACCCAAATTGATAATGTACGATCCATGTCCCTTAAAGCCTTCGAACCGCTGCTATTATGTATTCATGTACGATAGTTATGACTTATGCGGTTTTTTTTTATTTTAATTAAACAATAACGATTTAACGATAAATAGATATCCGTTTTTTATTTACTTTTCTTTTGTGTTATTAGATTTTTTTTTTATTTTATTTCAAATCAATCTGATGTCATCATCTTCTTTCTTTATAATTTATTTATATAGGTATTCTTTGGAATTACATGGGATTTAAAATTATAAATATTTATTGGTTAAAGAATTAAATGTTATAACCAGATAATCTACCTAATCCCCTAGCTATCCTAATAACGTGTATTGATTTACTGACCGTTCGCTTGAACTTTGAAGCCGTCAGCCATTTTCCTATTTGCTTCAAGAGCAAAGTTTTTCAAAGCTGATAGCTAAACAAATTCACAAAAATAATGAAGCTAAGTAACTAATTAAACTTCGAGTTTCTTTCGGCGCCGAAACGAAGGCTTCATTGCCGCCATGTTATTTATGTTGCAAGTTTATTTTTAATTAATGTTCGCAAATAATTCTAAATTCCCATTACTGTGTTGTGGAAAAATGCTAAAATCGTCCGAATTGGATTGTCGTATTTACTTATGTAGGTAACAAACGGACACGCAGTCCATTTTCATCTAACACTATTATCAAACACTTCGAATATTTCTAAGCAATTTCAAACTCACCCTACTCATTTATTTGTACAATGTTATAGATGAAATTATTTTTATTTATACATCTATTCCTTTAAATATATTTATCAGGTTTCATTAAGTACTTTCAAAAATTGCTGTAAGTTTCTCAAATGATAGAAGCTGAACTCAACACAGCACGGGATGCGATTCATCCGATCTATTACTTCTTCTTTCCCTTGCTACATTCTAAAATGTTTTTTCAAGTATTTTTAAATTTATTTATAATATAAAATTAACTCGCCGTAAATATTATACATAGAGCAATTATGCGATCTAAATACTCAACTTACCTTTATAATGCTGCCTTTCAAAGATTTATATTGCAAATAAAAATTGAAGTATTATAAAAACGACGTAATGTTAATCGTGATTCACAAGATGTAATATTGTATGAAGCAATTACGAACTGAACAGTTGAACTTTTTTCATTATCATCCAACGGCCGTTGTAAAGCTCACTTCAATTTCTATATCGCTCAATGTAATTGGAAAATGTACGCGTAGTATTAGACCAAACAAAATTATATAAAAGTAAATATGTACGTACCTTAAACCCTGCATCGGCTCTCGTAACCTCAACAGTCGCTAAAAGTATAAAAATATAGATTATTATTCTTATTATTAGATTAAAAGATATAACATAAGAAAAATTTTTATGAAAATTATAATACCTTAAAGATTCTAGATGAATTAATTTGTGTTGAAATTATGAAACAATTGAATGTGAATATTGCATTGAAACTAAATTGAAAATCTTTTGAATAACACAACTTTATCTGAATACAGTAGGTAAATGAAATGCCTTCACATAAAAATGTAACTCGCGTAAGAATAGTTGACATGGTGATATATTTTTCATTTACCATAACAATTTTAAATTTACACCGCACACAAGTTTACGATCATAATATACAGACTGTCGTATTGAGACATTGATTACATTTTGATCGTAAACCGAATTTAGAATCAGATTTTATAATATAAAGAATTAGATACATACAATTTAATTGATTAATAAATTAATCGACTATTTTAATTGATTTACCTTTTGTCAAAATTCTCATCCATAAGATAATTGAATGGTAACTTATTAGAATCAGTATTAAAAATTTACATGATTTTTCAAAATTATTGAACGAAGGAAATTGACTGTTTTGTTAATATTTTGTGTAATCTTCTATTTGTCCACCCTTCTTAACTTTTCAACCCTGTTATATACATATTTTAAAAGTAGCCAAATTATAGCTATGACCATGTTTTTAATATTCTTTTTAAATTTACTTGTATGTTATATTATTTATAATTTTAAATTACAATCATATCACAATATTTCATACATATTAAACATAATCATATTTGATGCTTAGAGCGAGAATAGTTTCAATTTTGTTGACAATCATAAGTTTAAATAATAAACGTGATGCGATCATACCACAATTTTACTATCAAACCAACGAATTTAAGACAAATTACCATTGGCATTTGTTTTTCCATTGCCGACATATCTTTGAACAGTCTTCATAATTGAAGAAACGTTGCAGGAGCTTATTGGTGTCCGTTTGTCAAGTAAGAAAGCGAAGCAGATGTCAACTACAGCTGGTTGAAGGGGACCAAATGATAGAAACCACAATTTGACCCGAAGTCAACCAGCTAAAGCGAACAACGCTAACACTTTCAAGTGCGCCATCTTCCATCTTCCACGAATCACCGCCGGATCTTCTTTCTTCTTCCGCTTGTACTTAAAACTAGTAAAAACATGAGTCGAGGGGCCGAGTGCGTAAAGATTTACAAAACATCGTAAGCATATTCGAATACGATCGGGGTTGCTTATATTTAGAATGGTTTATAATTTAGCGTGTATATAGTGGAACAGATGAGTCCAGGAATAGCCCGCGGTGCGAGACGAGAGGTGCGGTGCGGCGCGAGGGCGCGCGGCGGCGTCTCGCCGGCGGCTCCACATATAGGGCTGGTCGCGCGCGCCGCGAGCACGCAGTGTAAGCTTACCGGCGCGCGGACACGGCGGCACGCCGACATTGACGCGCCGCATGTAACCGTACACGCCACCTCGCTATTTCGGGCTCGTCCGCTGCACTAATTCGGGCAGGGTTAACGTAGCGGCCTCCCTGAGCGCCGTTGGCCGTTGCACACTTCCGTCTTTGTACTTCACACTTTGATCGATTTCGATGGGATGCTTAATTTCTGAGCAAGGGCCGTTCGCGCACTATCGCGTTCGCGGATATCCTATGTCTAACGTTCGCCTGATCTATTGCAGGAATGTCGTGATCTAACCCGATGACCCCGGCGTCATCGACCTGACGGGACCACCAGACGAGGGGTTCGTTGACACCTAGCAAATTTGACCTTGCTCTCGCGCTTGACCCAAAAATAAATCTACAGTAGGAAAGAAATATAATTTTCAAAAAAACGGCCGAAGACTTCCTATTTTTAAGAGGTGAGCGACCTCAGGTATGAGATACGAGGACACCTCAGGTCGCTACTTTACGTCCGCAAATGCATTCCGACCGACAACGACGCGACATCGCGAACCTACTAACCCCGCGCTGCGAGGGGCCCTGCGCCCCGCGACCCTCCGAATCTGAGCCTCCCCTCTCCTACCCCCCTCCCTTCCGGTCCATCCGAAAGCTTCGAAAATACTTAACGTCTATACGCGCGCGGGGCCCTGATCGGCTGTAGGGATAGAAAGGATGGAATAAAAGCGAGCGGGATCAGTCGAAATCCATAATTATGGATATGAACACGGTGTCGTTTAACGATTGTATGTAAGGAGAAGGTCGAACGACGCGTGGTGGAGCGCGCGGGGAGGGCGGGCGGCAGTGCGGGCGGCTAGGGCGGGCGGGCCTCGCGTCTCGACTGAGAGGCGCGCAGCATCGCGCCGCCGCGCCGCCGTCCCCCGCGCCGCGGCCCGCGCGCGCCGCGCACCGCCGCACTGTCTGCGGCGCCTGCAGCCTCGCGCCGCCGCCGCCGCCACCACCGACAGCGCCGCGCCACCTCGAGCGCGCCCAACGAAAACTTTACTTCACTTCACTCACTACCGTACAAGCTACTTTATATTGTTATCATCGGTGGTCACTTATACTTATACGATACGCGGGGGATTTAACAAAGAGTAAACACAAAAAAATTGCTAATTCACATTTAGTGCAAGTTAGGTACAAAAATATTATTTTAAGTTATTTATATTTGTAGCACACCATTATGTTATAATAAAATCACTTTTTATACGGCTGACTGCTTGAATATTGATTTCTTAAGACAAATCCAGGACCAAAAGTTTACGTATAGTCGTATATTCTCTTAGAATACTGCTTAATAGAATAATCCTATAGATGTTGTACCTAGGACAATTGTGAAACTTAGTTACAGGTAATAAAATATAGGCGACTAGGTAAATATATTTTTATGTATTCTATACATACACGTACGCGTAGGAATATCCTAAAAATCCGTTTCAGAAGTGTTATTTAGATTATATACATTCCATGTGAAACTGCAAACAACAATTTTAGTAGTAATAATCATAATATTCTTTGAAGTTCTCTCACACAACCTTCTGATCGCAAAGTAAACATCAAGAGAGCTTGTGTTATGGGAACCAGACGGCGGATGAACTACCCCCTTATAAATATACCGTTATATAGATTTTTTAACACCCACACACAGAACAAGTACTTGTGCTCATCACACAAATATTTATTCTTGGTGGGAATAGAACTCATGACCTCCGACGCAACATTCAGGTTCACTAACCACTGCATCAACGAACTGGTCAATAGAAATATTACAGATATAAGCATATTCATAATTATAATTATACACTTAGAAAAGATAATATTATATGAGAAACCAGTAACAATTCTATGTATTGCATCCTATATTTATTCTGTACCTTAAATACTAAATCATTTACGTATTCTGATCAATAATAAATCTTCCGTCGCATATTACTGAACTATATTAGGTACTATCTTTATACTTTTTTTAAATTTACAATCCATTATTATATCTTCACCCCGGGTCCCTTAAGAGATAAGCAGAGAACTCCGAAGACCATCTATCAATATTGGCCTAAATTGCTTCTTCTACGTTCATCGATCTTTTCATACACGTACACCGGTTTTCGAAATTTCTGAATTTCTCCATCAGCCACTGCCTCACTTATTTAGTCAAGACAGATGGTGTCTTGATCCCCATCGGCCTTTGCCTCCATGACACATTTGCATGGAATAACCAAATACACGAATACCTTTTTATATTGCTATTATAAGGAAGACTCGTTAAAACGCAATAAAATATATAAATCACGCCTGTACTCCCCCGAAGGGGTAGACAGGGGAGTGTAGTAATCCCACTTTACACCAGTTATGTTAAACGTCCCATTGAATAGGGATTTAGCTTAGTAAAATATAAAAATAAATCTTAATCGGAATTCACAGTTTACATTTGGTGTAATACATTGAATAGTATTTACATTGAAGACGTGTGTGACGTCACAGTACCTACATATTTAATTAAATCGTCGGCATTCAAACACAAATATTGAAGTGTACAATTATATGAAGCGCGCTGGCTGCGAGTTCGCTACACGCGCCGATTGCTGTTTAAAACATTAACGGATTCAACACTTTTAATAGACTACTAATGTAAATCCGTTTACACAAATAATCATTTTGCAATTTGTCGTTGATAAAAATGTAATTAATATTACAATTGCAATTTGTTTTGCGAAATTGTATTGCGTTTTATTTTGTAAATTATATCTTCAGTAAAATTAATTAACAGCGAGCTTAACACGTAGATTGTTATTAAATTTGTCGTTAATAAAAATGTAATTATTATATTACTACAATTTGTTTTTATGATATTCTGTTGTGTTCTTTTGTTATCATTTATTTACAATCTGATTGTAATTGACGATTGGAGATTAATTTATAGAATATTATTTGTTAATTTTATTTTTGAGTAAATGAGATATACACGCATATATATGTAGATAATATGTATGTACACACATATTGTGACACTTTAGTATATAAGTGAGGACTACACTTGACTTCAAGGTATCATGTATTTTACCATTTGCATGTAACTATACTCTTAATTTTTTAAATTGAGGAATTAATTACAATGCTGGTCATTCGGGTGAATAAAAAATTGTCTAAGATCGCATTTCTATACTTTTCTTTTCAGTTTTTACTCAGTTCACACTTAGCTATTCTTTATTGTGCTTCTTAATAAAGAATTGGTTGCAACATTAACTACTTATATATATACATATATAAGAATAATTAAATATAATACGTGCTATATTTTGAGTTACTTCAGAAAAACTCATTTGACTTAAAATATTTCATGGAGTATTTTCCACATTGAGACAAATTACTCTGTTCTCCTATAATATGTATAATACAAAATTATTTCGAAAATTACGGACATCATTCTAAAACTTAGGATTTAACGTCGTCTTGAAGTTTAATTTTTCCATTACGCCATGACGTAATTAAATTAAAGTATCTCTTAGAACTTATTTATCTAATCGGAGTTATAAGAAATCCTACGAGCTATACTGTTTTGCTGTTCACCTTTTGTTATTATTTTTATTTTTGTTATTATATCATTAAGCCAGGTATCGTATGGGATAAGTACAGGGCACTGAGAGCCCTGACGTCCTTCTTCTACGTTCATTACTCTTCATTCTCGCACCTTTCCCCATCTGTTATCATTTTTAATGGAAATTTTTCAGGTATCGTCCAGTCTTTATTAACGGCAATAGGCTTCCGTTTGACTACAATCTCACCTAAGGTTAAGCGAGATGCAGCCTAGGATGTAACATGCTTGTCTACAAAATGGTTATTCACTCTTGTCTAGAGTAGTGCCATGTTGTCATTGTATAGACACCGGCAGGGAGTTCTATACTTTCGCACTCTGTAGCATGTAGCATTATGTAGCTTAACTTTTGCAGGCTGTAGCAAAATCTAGTTTCTCTCGTGCGTAGTTATGGCCTCAGTTGCGATAATCATCGATATTCAGTTACGGTGTCCGTGATTATTTGGACGCGAACGCAATTAGAGAGGAGTGGCGAGTCGGCTGCTGTTTGTTTTAATTACGTCGAAATAACCCGCCAGAGCTGCCCGCGCGACCAACTCGCCCCCGCGCGCGCCCTCGCCCCGCCCACTTTTATTGCAAATTGTTAAATCAATTTATGATTAAAGAAAAAAGACAACACAACAGTTTTCCACTGCAATAACAGCGCTGTAAATTAATTTGATTATCGCTGTGTAAACCGTTTTATTTTATATCGACAAGTGGGTAGTTAGTAGTTCTTTTGCGTCTGCGTGTTGGAAGGGTTATCAAAAACACAGCTGGCAGATCGTGGCATTGCACAGCCTACCACGATTAAATCCCTGGTGATCTACGGGCACCATCGTAGACAGTGCGAGAAGCCGTGCTCTGCAGTCCCCAACCTTTACGCCCAGTGTGGACATTATAGAGAAAAACCCCTTCGGGGAGACCTATGATTTAGGCTGATAATGATGGTGCTGAGAAGATAATTGTTATGAATTAGGACATCAATTAATTATTACAAAAATTGCACTATTGTCATTGTTCATCCATAACATTTGATCGTGATTCTAAGTATGAAAATAAAGCTTAAGACTCAACTGATACAAATTTATCTTAAAAACACTTTTAAAATAAGATATCCGCAATATAAAATAAAATTCTATATATTTTTAATATAATATGACTTATTCTTTCTTTTTATTTTCGTGTGTACAAAATTGTTAAATAGCAAAGTAAACAAATAAAATGGAATACATATTTATTTCTCTATATAAACAACGAATCAATTAAACCTCTATTTCTTGAACGAGGGCATCGCAAGGTCTGCGCCCTGCAATATAGACAGCCACGCTGTTGCATCTCCGACATTGATAATACCATTTGCGGTAGTTCCGTGTGTGGGAGCTTTCGAAAGGGCCCCAAAGACTTTTACAGGACGTACCTATTGTTAACTAACGGTAACAACCCATACCGACAGCTTAACGTATCCCTTCCAAAGGACGGAATCGCTCGTAAAATTGCTCCATCAGCGGTCACCTATTCAACGGCCAATAAGGTGGGATGTTGCTTACCTTTTCTCGCCATTTTAGATCTACTAGTGCTTCAAGGCTATGGACATATTTAATGATATATTTTGAGTATCTCTTACCTCGTAAGCTTTCCTCAATATAAGATAAAGAATGTGTTATAAAAGAGAAATAGTGCAATTACTTCGCATTTTAACTTATAATCTGCTTACAAATTTTAACATAATAAAACTCTACCTTTATGTGACATCAAAAATATTCTTGCTTCTATTTAAACGGGCGCACTGTGAATGTGTAAAGTTCGTATGGAAATTTAAAACGAATATTAATGTAGAAAATTCTAGAAATCTTTTGCTACGTACGACGACTACATACATATTTCGCTCTCTAATGCCACCTTTATAATTCATACGAATATTATTGTGGTTGGATACGTTTTGCATAGAATATTCAGACCTTATGAAGTTAAATGTAGTTTTCGTATTGCATACGGCGCGCGGCAGTTTGCAATTCTACGTCGGCATGTCCTATTCACTGTGCATATATTTACTATGGCGTATGTCGTTTTAGTTTATCTCTCACTCTATTCTTGAATTACACATACACATTTCTGTATTTTAGATTTAAAATAATAATATTTTACTGATACTGATACTGGTTACTGAGAGCATAAACTCTCAGTAACCGTTGTGCGTGTATGATTAGAATGATGAATCTGGGATATGGCCATCAAATCTGTATGTACAGATACAAACGGCGCTCAGTGTTCTCTGCCTACTTTCTACATATACCTCTTTAAGTTTCACGCCGAATAATTGCAGCCCACTTGCTTTGTATCATCATCATGATGA
>DWME01002366.1:0-21084 GCA_018244795.1 Parelbella ahira ahira | reverse complement strand
GCCCAGAAATACGGCTCGACTGATATCCTTCTCAATTTCAATCTGTCAAAACTATTCACAGAACCGCTTCTAATACATCTTTTAAAATATAATATAATTGAATCTTCTAGAATTTTGTAGCACAGTTATTATTTTACGGCGATTTGAGTACATTATTACCCAAATTAACAAAGCTTTTCAAATTTTTTTAATAATACTGTAGAACTAATTTTATTACCTAAATTTATTACCCCCCATCCAGCAATAGTGGCTTTTTCAGGGACTTCAAAGCTGGTGTGCAAACAAGCAGGATGTATCAACTGCTTAAACGGGGCCTCTGCTTCTAATTCAACGAGGGCAATGTCGAAGTACTGTTTAGGAGACTGGTACCGGTTGTAGACCAAGATCCGCTTAATGTTTGCATCAGTAGGAGACTCGTAGCTTGAACCCTGAGAACATTAGATCTTTCAAGAAATCAATCGTTACCAGAAACATCATGTAACGATTGTTAAATATCATTAGGTTTTTTGAAGAAACAACATCCTCAGTTGAAGTGGTGTGCCTAACATAATGAACCTTATGTTTGGCAGCGTGTAGTAAGGTAAATAGTTATTTTTTCTGTAACTATAATTACAAATAACATTTGGGTTTAGTAAAGTAATTAAGTTTAAATTTGAGTTTCTCACCTTGTCCTTTATAGTTACTGCCCCAAGTCTTACGATTTTAGGTTCTTCGTCTACAACGGTAGTGTCACCTCTTGCTACCTTCGAACAATGTGCAGCTGTTAGAGCGAACTTCTCGCTGATAAGGGTAGCTCCGCATTTGAAGATCCAGGTGCCAATAACAGCTTTCCATCCTAGTGCACCCTGAAATTACATTATGATTTATTTATAATAGAATTCTACACGACTAAAGCTATCTATGTTCACAGATTTTGATCCTGTTGGTCTTGTGGTTGGCGAGTAGGGGGACGTAGGATTGATTCTCAACTCAGGACATATATTTTTGTGCTTAGTTAGAAGAATTAACTAGTAAAAAGTACCTGTTTATACAGTTATTATTTTATGTTTGTACTTTATCAGATGTTTGTTTACCATAGTACAAGCTTTGCCTACTTTGGTATTAAGCAGCCGTGTGTTAAAATGGTCCAAGAAATTTATTTACAACACTCATGAAACTTTCAGAGGACATAATATGTAAATTATGACGTGGTGCTCAGTATCATTCGTGTTATGGGTAAATGGCAACATATCACACTAGTCGTGTATTTGAATACCCACCATGTGCGCACCTTCTCCAAGTTTTGCTTGCCTCCCTCCCAAAAGATGATGTAGATTGTATCTCAAAAATTCACCTAAAAAAACCATTCGGAAATATGGCATAAATATCACAGGTCAAGCTATTTCTATAGTTTGGGACCAGAACAGATGATATGGTATCACCTGTCTGTTATACGAGGCCCCTGAAATGAGGCTTCTGGGGTCGCGACTGGCTAGAGTGGGAGTTACAATTAGCGATCGCGGGAAGTGCGAAGGCAACGAATGAGAAAGAGTCTCTCTAAGCTTAGGGAACTTACCGTGAATACCGAGATCCTGGAGGCCTCCTATTAGCGCAGAAGAACGCGTACAAGAGAATTTTAGTTTGGCGAAAATTCCTCATAAGCCGATATCTCTTATACCCTTTTGAAAATGTTCCAACCTAGACTACAAAAATTGTATAAGTATTCAAAGATCTAACTTACAATGAATCGCTCGATTTATTTCCTGCTTGCCGAGTTTCGACCTCCACGCATATTCAAAACATTCTGAAGCAGACATAAAAATGCATTTGGAAAATCGTAATCAAAATATACACATGTAACTCAGACGTTATAACTATGTCTTAGATTAATAAAATTTTTCTTTGGTTTACCATATTTATGTGTATTTATTCTATAATATGTACATATGTATTTACATGTAAATACGCCCTGGAGTATTCTTGGGGTATTTTGCATCTATAACAGTCAACTGTACAATGTCTTATAATATGCATTTCATGAGAGGCTCGGCATATGCTATGAGAAATTGATGATAAAGCAGTACCAGTCTCTCATACCCGTTGTCAGCTGTTGTTGTGTTGTTGTTGTACTGTTGCTGGACATTAGGATGTTATAGGTGTTTTGATATTAAATATGACTACCTATAATGGTGACGGGAAATATCGTGAGGAAATTTGAAGAGTGATGTCTCCTAAACTTGTACTTGGTCATTTACAAAATATGGCCTTGACTCTTCCAATTATGACAAGAGATTTGTGCGTATTAGTGAACTGTGTACGTTAATATTCTTGTGATCATGAAATGATTATGATAATAAAAATATCGTCTTAGATTCCACGCTAGCCGTTATTATGGCTTAAAAATTATTGATATCAAATTAAGTGCTAAGTGCTAAATTAATCTCATTATTTCATGTGACTTTCATACCCGGGTGATAGGTGTGAGTAAATGTAAATTTAAAAAAACTGTATCTGGGTTTTCGTAATTGCAGTTAAACTTACTGACTTCGCTAATCCGACGGCCGGGAGCTCGGAAATCAGGCATTTTAGGTGAGAACGGCTCGCAGGGATCATCTCCATAGGGCTCAACAGACACGTCTTCCAATGTTCTCTGGTTGACATTGCAACAACGATTTTACTAGTGTGTATACCAGATTATATTCACATCTTACTCACTCTCAGAGAAGATCCGCTTGGACCAGAGGAACGATAACGATGTTTGTACGATAGTAGTTGCTAACGTGGAGATATATTTTTTTATTAACGTTGTTTACTTCACGTAAAATAAATGTGTGAAATTAATTAAAAAATCGTTTTGTCAAACATGATCGATATAATATTCAATACTGATTCCCCAACCTCCTCCTCCCTCCCTCCACCTTCCACTTCCCTTCCCCTCCACCTTCCCCTTCCTGTTTCCTTCCCCCTCCTACCTCTTTCGCCCCTCTCCTTTAATTCTATAGTTAGGAAAATTAATCAATGACGTCTGGTAATAAATATTTTACCGTCCATTAAAATTACACATTACACAAAAAATGGATCTGTTGGGATAGAATTGCTATTGAAACCTAAGTACAAACGACTTTTGTGTATTCAAACTGATCTTATCTTTGGAATTATGTAGGTACATCTTTTAAGGGTTACTCTCGTTAACAATACCAAGTAATGCTAAATCTCGATATTTACCTAGTCTAATAAAATTTTATTTTGCATGTGGGACAAATATTTTGATTCAACCCCTTCCGATTTGGACGAATATCGGTCAGAAGTTTTCATTTATTACAAAACGAAGTTTTGCCAACAGAAAAAAATTATATTTTTTTATTTACCCAAATTCAAAAATTTGCAATATTTCCAGTTTCTCAATTTTTAAATTAAATATCTCGAAAACCATAATAGTGACGAAAATTAACCAAAGCTTGTTTTATAGAGGATACTTGGGGCAATTAAAAAATAATTGTTTTAAAACAATTTTCAAAATTGTCAAATTTGGAAAATTATTAATTTTTAAGAATCATAAAAATTGGCTATCGACATAAAATTTTGGGATCAACCTCCTACACATCTAAAAGAATCCTGTAATTTTTAGGAGGGCGTTTTTTTCTTTCAGATATATAAAATTATGAATAGAAAAAAAAAATTTTTTTTTGTTTCTAACTTCTCAGTTTAGTAAAATAAAACAAACATGTAATTATGTAATTTTGAGAAATAAAAAATGTTTCTTGTTGTATTACAATGTAAATTTTATACACAATGAAAATTTAAATTGTATCATAATTTTTTTATTCAGCCTGGTGTTGCAGGGTTGTATTACATTTGATTTAGTAAGACGAGTTTTTTTCGCTCTTTTTCTTTAATTTTAATCTTTGACGTGGAATGACCCATATTCATAATGTGAAAATGGTAAATATAAAAACGGATGTCAAAGGACTTTTGAACGGCAATTCTTCGAAAGCGTTACTCCTATCAGTAATATCATATCATATAATGGACTTTAAAAGTGGTCTTATGTGAAACTTTACAGACGCAAAGAACGGCTTACAAAGTCTACTTACTATAATAGTTATGTTGGCAGTAGGATCTCCTTCCAAGTGTGCTGGAGCAAACACTACAAAAAAAAATACTTTACATTAAATTGCTTACTATTCTATGGGGTAGGCATTCTAGTTTAAGGTGTATGCGGAAAGCACTGAGTTCCAATTACTTATAACTATCCTTATAGACCTAAGGGGCGTCCTAAAAGTTCACTGACGCACGCCCGTTTCGGAGACCTTTGATTGCCGATCAAATCGTATGTAATTTATGTGGTCAAGTCGGTGTTTGTGTTAATTTATCATTACTTCACCCAGGCTGTTTCACTACTGGCCATAGGCCCTTCACAACGTGTGCCATATCAATAGATCCTCCGTCGATCTCATATGGGTTCAGTCTCAATTGGTCTTTGTTAAATAGCAAAATACATTTTTCACTCACTTGAGAAGAACATTAATAATGTTGGAAACGCGTTCATGGTCGTGATAACGAATTGTCATCTGGACACAAGCACTCCACAGTTCGGTCTGAACTTAATGACTTATTATGTTAAACACTACTTATATCGGCGATAAGCGTTTGTTTAATATGATAAAGACTGTCAATGGTGATTATATATTAAGTATACTATGCGACTCATTTAAAATTCTAATATTTTGTAATACTAAAGTTCATAACTACACCACGGCTATATTTTCTCGAAGGGATAGGGAAAGGTGTATAGTGTGATTCCACGATTCACAAGTTATGTTACGTATACGACCCACTATTAAATAGAGAGCGAGTCTTTTGCCATAAACCGACATAAATCTAGACTCCGAGCTACTACTAAGAATGTTAAGTGAATAATACTTTTCCCGGCTTGAAAATCGAATCCAGGAGCTCTAGCACAGCTAAAAGATCAGCGAGGAAATTTTAGAAATTGTATAGGACTTGCTTTTCACGGTACACATTTCAAATTGCACAAAACGTCATTTCTCGTTGTTCTGTCAATATTAATATTATTATATCCACACGCAAGGTCCCTTACAAGATAGACAGAGAGGACCGAGTGCCAAATACTTCTTTAGCATTTTTGCCTTTTATATAAAAGTGGATAAGGTGGACACATGTTTCTTTATTGCAGCCTTTTATGAATAACATACACATTGATGAGCGCACAGCGATGAAAAATCAATCCAGTTTGCTTTATAATCGTTCAGAAACCTAATTCGCCCGGTGTATGGCAATAGGTTTGCCACCTATTCCATGGGACTTAAACGTAACTGGTGAAACGTGGGAGTGTACTATACTCCTCTACCTACCCCTTCGGGGATTACGGGCGTGATGTTACGTTTTTTTACGTTATAATATAGTACAATTATTATAGGAAATTACTGGGTAACCAGCCCTTTTTAAACGAACTACTGGAAACTGTTGTATACTTCATTCTTTTGATACGTAAAAGTCGTGAAGTTTCCTCAAATTTATCATCGATAACTTTGATTAATATAACACACATCACTACATTTATTGCTGGTGGAAAAATATGGAGCGCGTGGCGACAAATTGCCCGTGTCAGCTGAGAGTATAAAGACTTATGATTTATTTCGAAGGATTTCGTAGAATTACATGATGAAATAACAAGACAATTCTGCTCCTACGCTGTTCACGTGAGTACAGAACGTCAATGTTGCCGTTTATGAAAAGGTCAACTATAATAGCTGAATGTCAGTTCCACTCATTTATAGAACGCTTCATGAGTGAATTTGTAATGCTACGGAAATATGATGAAATGCAGAAAATACAGAACATCATTGTAGTTAGGGTAACATTCTAGTAAATCTAGTAATGTAACTAAGACGTAAGACGACGACGTATGTTGAACCTAAAACGTTTACTGACTTACAAAAAAATTGGCAAACAGATGAGATTCGAGATTTTGTTTTATTATATTAGTAAACTACCCGTAAAATAGGAGGAGACATTCATTTAAAGATCGTGATATTTCATGTGCGTAAAAATTGTTTATAAATATGACGTCATATTCCGTTTTATCACTAGCTGCAGCGGTGAAGGAAAACATCGTGAGGAAACCTGTACATCTTAGAATTTACAAAAAAAATCCTCTAAGTTGTGTGAAGTCTGCCAACCCGAACTTAGCCAGCGTGGCCGACCATGGCCTTAACCCGTTCAATAAGAGAGGAGACCCATATTCCAACAGCGGAATAATAAAAGGGTCGGACATGTAATCCGTTTTGTTACATCATAATACATAGAGGCATACACGTGGTAGATCAATTCCATTTCGTCACATTCGACCGCCGCTCGAACATAAGAGTACTAACAACCAATCAATCTAACAATTGGTTTATCTGAAAAGAAACCTAAAAAGCAAGAAATAAAAGCTCGTAGCGTAATTGTTTTCATTTCTCCTACTTTTTTTGTTTTTTTAAATTTGTCAAGGAGAGACAAGTTCATTATACATTTGGTAAATGTAACCTGCTGAATGAAACTCTGGTCAAAGGACGGTAAAATTATCTACTTTTAATTCCATTTATTACCGGTGGGGCTTTTAAAATTGGACTACTTTCAGTTTTGACTATCTTATGACGTCATAGTCTAGTATTCTTTCGATATCCAAGTTACATTAAATTAATATAGTCCCTTCAATGGAAGAATATAATTAAAGTTATATAAAATGGTATATGTATATGTATACGTATATGTATACTGCTTAAATGTATATCTATCATATACATAAATACAGACATATATTAATTAAACTACAACAGACAGTTTGTTATTTTTGTCGGAGAAATCAGAAGTTTTCGAAAACAGCGTGACTGTATTACGAAATACTTAGTTTTACACAGAAGTGCTACAGGTTCGCGGGGATAGAGATATTTGGTACTCTGTGCTCTCTGTCTACCCCCTAAGGAATCTCGCGTGATAATATAAAAATAAAATTTTCTCTAGTTATAGCTTAAAAAATTGCCAGTCTATATACAGATTCAGAACAGAATTCTTCACCAAAATCGGGGTCGAATAAAAATATCTTAACGGTACACCAAAATACCTGAACACAAAACCAACTTCGAAGGCTTTAAATAAACGATAAGATCTCCGTTCATTTATAGTTTGCTGAATTTAAATCTCAGTATGAATCAAAGCGCTGTGAAATAAGTATTTTAGTTTACCTACACACGCTATACTATTTCTTTTCAAAGCGATAAGGGCTGGGAATTAGATTAAATGTGATACCTGGAGTTCGCGGCCTCAAATAATTCATTACATAATCAAACATTTCGATTTACGTGATTGGGAGTTAATTTCGAAGACTTACGTCAATGATTATGATAATAATGATGTAACAATAAGAGCCACCCCCTTTACACTTACATATATAGCTTAGCATTATATATGTATATGTTAATATATCGTTGTTCTCTAAATTTCCTTTTAAGAGTACAATAAAAACAAAGCTTCACTGAAACATTTACACAGTATTTATACAACTTCTATATTTTATTAATGCATCTCACGTACATTCGATATTTTAAAAAAAAATTTAATAACAAACCCAAATGTTACAAGTGTTGCCAGTAAAAATATAATATATTCACACATAGAATAATGTCTAGAATAATCTAGACACTATTATCATTAATATATAATTGTGTACTTAGAGTATTAAAAACGTAAAATAATAATAATAATTTAAAAAAAAACAATATTATAAAGAAAACGTCCTTGTGAGGCTTGGTTCCCAAAACACTGGCAGCATTACCTCGCTGAATTGTAAGGCTAAGCCTCTGTGCGAAGTACCTAACTGCCAGCCCTTTGGTCCCCAGAGACAAGAGCAAGCTTGCTCGACATTTTTGACATAAACTTTCTAGTGTCAGAAGACCACGACCCCATAGTCTCCATTGCCAGCGCCGTCAATATGTAGTTCTCCATCTAATCACTATACTTACGACGTTTGAGACTTTGGGCGTCTTCGACAGCGACTCCAGCATACGCAGCAGTAAAAATAAAAGTGAATAAAAATAATAATCTGTCTACTCTGTTACACCACAGTGCATGCCACATTATTATTCTTTGCTATAGAAACAAAGATGGCGAATAGGTATATTACATGCCCCGTGTTTACAATCTTCTAGCGTTATAAATACAAATTGTACCTATACATTTCAAAATTGCTATTGCTCTTGAGTTTTCCATTGTACTCTTCAGACCAATATACCACTGTGCGTGCACTGTTGTCTAGCGCCAAAAACTTTTCCAATAAACTACCAACTAGCTTCACCTCGCTGTCACGAGTTTAAAATAAATCATGTGATACGTATATAAACAAAACTGAAATTGCATAAAGCCTGACCCAAATCCGGGTCGTCGCGTCTCAATTTATTCTGGATATAAAAAGAACTATGACCCGTCCTGTCAGGCTAAAATAGACCTCGAGTACAGCGAGTTATCTCTCGAATCTACTTTTGAACGAGCCGACACTACCACACACAGTCAGATTTAAAAATTGAAAGCCTCATACAAATCTATAAATTAAATTAGACCCTTTTAGATAAAATCTGATAAGACATTTTCTGTCCAAAGAAATAATATTCAAACTTCAGTGTTTTCATTTGCATTTAAAATAATGGGGAACAAATTGGGGGAAAAGCCCCTTTTTATTGCCGCTTGCTCATTTGCAGCTCTCTTCACTTGAATGTAGATCGTCCTTAAACCCTGATATAAAAGTACTATCACTATTTGAAAGGTTCCATTCATAATAAAAATAGTACTTTCTATCGCCTCAGGCCAAAGTTATTCTGTAATATCAACCACATGGCTCGGGTATTGATCCGACGCGGGACAAGATATGAGTGTTATCTAGTTTCGAGACGCAGACTGGTAATATTGGCTCTAATATTCTTCAAATGCGATTATAATGCTATCTGTCCCAAATTGATACGTTTAATAATTACTGGTCTTTTTCATGCCATTATATGAATAATGCTATTTCTTTTTTATGCAAACGCACAGCAATAGCATTTATTAATTATTCAGACACAGCATAATTGACCCATTATTTTCTCCCATCGACACACTAATTCTTCAAATACAGCTATAGCTATACTCGACCTGTTTAGACACATAAAAAAGTTATATTTTTACAAGTATAATATGTTTAAATGGGTACGAATGATAATTGGAGATTCTTTCATTGCGATTATAGGATAATGTAATTTTCTCTATTCGACCCCTGATATTTATTGATTTGGCGTTTTGGCAGGCACGTAATCCAATTCGATTTTATCGTTCGTTTCCGACGACCCTCCGGTCAAAAATGTTTTATATAATATTGGAGTCCACCGGCGGTGGACATGGCTGCATAATACATATATGTATCTTCACACCAAGTGCCTTGCGGGGTTGGCAGAGAGGACGGAGTTCCAGGCAGACCGTGCTTCTTCCACATTCATCAATCTCTTCATACATGCACGCCAGCTTTATACATGGCTGCATATTAACCGTTAAATAAAAGCAATATTTTTACAAGCAAAATATCTTTAAAATGAAGTTCCGGAAGTAACTGACGTAGTTGTGTCTGTTATGATGTTTCCTTTATCTTTTCATATCCGGTTTTATGTTCACATATTCTATATTCACATTTACATTAGGACACTGTAATAAGATTTATTTCCTGCGGATAAATACTGATGGAATATTTTATATATCTATCTCCGGGATATGAACCACATCGTCCCATAATAATCAGTGACACACAGTAGAACAAAAATTGTCGCGTAAGTAACAGAACAGATTTCGAACATATCTAAAATAGTACTTTAACATATTTAAATAAAGTACATTTTAATTGTTTTGTGACGGCGCTCGAACATCCATTTGCTATATAAAAATAGGCATGTAGAAATAAATTTTATTAAAATATGCTAAACTCCATTTTAAATGCAATAAAAATCTGCTCTGCTTCCTGCGCCGGTCTACTTAGAACAATCCTAAAGTGTCCAACCTCAGGAAAGATTATAATATCGGTTGCAAAAGAGAGAGACATATGTAGTACATTAGAAAATTAGTAATTTTAAACTACTATTAATGGTTTATTAATGAATGACTATATACATATGTATTTGAATAACTCGCAAAATTGTTTCTGTTTAAAACGGTCTTTAATTTAAAAACAAAACATAATTACATTAAGACTTTCAGTAAATTTATTGCATCATAACCATTTGTCCGTTGATCGTTCCACTGTGGGACGTTAAGGCTCTATGATAGCATGCTGACTAACTACGGCTTGGCACATTTCACCCGCTTCAGAGAAAATCACGAACAACTAAAACAGTCGTGAAGAAACCTACAATTTCTGAGTGTACCAGTTTCTTCAGATTTTTTCCTTTGCCATTACAGGAGCATATTTTGAACACGATGCTTTAAGAAATACTTTATTATACCTCTTCATGGTTGTGTCGGCCCTACATTAATATTGACGTTTTTATATCCTGTGCTAATCGATCTTTTCGATGTTAATTAAATTGGTTACTCTCAGTTTCCTGTAATATTAGCTGTAACAGATTACAGCTCTGATAAATTAGTGATTAGAAGTGAATTATCACTCACAAAATTTGTTGATTTTATTCGTAAATATTCTTAATATTATACTCTTTTAATTCTTTTCTTTTAATAATATCGAATATTGTATATAAAAGCCGTTGGTAGATAGTGTGCACAGTTCTAAAATATACCTAC
Organism: Parelbella ahira ahira; assembly: GCA_018244795.1. Lineage (NCBI taxonomy): Eukaryota > Metazoa > Arthropoda > Insecta > Lepidoptera > Hesperiidae > Parelbella > Parelbella ahira. The sequence continues at coordinate 10,287 of DWME01002366.1, read as the reverse complement.
TATTCTTTATAATTTATAAAAATGTACAGGTATTTAAAATGATTTATTTAAACAATATTTCATCACAATGAGTGAAAAAGGTGTCGGCATAAAGTGAACATTTTTGTGGCTTTCGAAGCTCGGAAACAATCTGGAGCATAGAGGTGGAGCGACAGTGCTGCCACACGCGGCCGCTAAGAGATACATAACAAAAGCTTTTGATGCTTTCATAAATACATCAACCCTTCTTGCACTTTTTATTCTAGCAAAAGTGGGTATTTTGTTTTACCATTTCACACGTCTCGAGTTAGTAACGAATCTAATAGAGTATACCGTTTATCAAAGTCAGTTTAATAGAATAAAGAGATTAGCAAATGAGAAGACCATAGACAAATAGCCAGATATTTATGTAATTCTAATCTAATTCTAATAGATTAGATTAAAGTCAATGTTATAAGTGTAAATCCACGATGAAACCACCTCTCTGGATATAAGACCGTAACGAAATTGACTTGTAATAGCGCCACACGTAATGCCGTCATTCATACCACGCGACCCGCGTCATTATCTCGATTCGGCCATAAACTACGGTCCATTCATAATTTTCTCTTGGAAACTTGTCACGCAATGGCGCCATGATGGAGGCTTAAAACAATAAAAGGAAAGTGAATGAAGGTATACAAATACAAATTGAGTCATTTGCTAAAAGGGTGATTAGGAAGGCGGTTGAAACTTTTGCCCAATGTTCAAATGTGAAAGTTATCAAAAATGGACTCGAACACCTCCTTGTCGTACAATATCAGAAACAAAAGCGTGTGATACAAATCAAAGCGAGTGTTCAGCGCGTGGCTTGTTACACCATGATATGCGATAATGCATACCGTCACTGTCTGTTATAACTGCAATTTATTTACATACATTTGTATCAGATGCCGTGTATGTATCCAATGATACATTTGTATCGAATATAATATGCAGGTATTCTGTCACACTATTATACACTGCCACATTGGTATCCAATATCATGTCTGTATCCAAAAGCTATTTGGTTCCTTTTTCTTACTGATAATATCCAAATGATAAAATAATAATTCCGTAATTCACGAATAGTTAGAAATAATAATAATTCTTGTTGTTGTAGAACCTGAGTAATACAAAGTACAACAACTAATAGTGTCATGGAACCTCCATCAATCTCATGCTGCGAGTCTATAAAAGAACTAAAGAGTGACTAATTAGTTCAATCAATTAGCACTTCAGATTCAAGCGATTGCGATAAGATTAAACCTAATAGACTACCTCCTAATGTTTAGTAAAAAAGTTAAAAAGTAGGGTTTCTCAAACTATTAAGATAATGGTCATCGCATAGCCAATTTTTATTCCTTATCAGCTAAAATGTAGACTAATGATGCTATGATAAAGGCGTTTCTTTCCTACATCAGCACATTTAGTGCGATGTTGACAATTATATCATTATCAGCATTTGCATTAGCATTTAAGCTTTTAATTGCCAGCGGTGAAATACTGTGATGCTTCCATCTAGGCAATAGTGTTGCCAACTAAGCGACCGGTGTTGTTATTCATTGAGTAGGAACATTGTGCTATGCTCTGCTATTATGGAATGATTTGTTAGTTCTGTAAAAGCTAAACGTCACATTTTACGGGGTGCATTCAAATTCAAATTATTGTATAGTTAACACGATATAGTAAAAAAAAATTGAATAAAATACCTAAATTCTGAAAAGATTTCCTTGTCTTTTGATAGTTCCGGAACAAAGAACCCTGTCATAGAAACAATTTTGACCACATATTGAGTGTGTTTGATCCAATATGATAGTAAGTATGTATATGAACCATAGTGGTGCTATAATATATGTAATGGTGACTCGTTAAAAGGAATCGATATCATCAATTTTGACTATAGAACCTTTTCTATATGATTAATTATTCAACGTACTATCAAAGCCTTGAGGCTGACACTGAAAGCTTTGACACGAAAACTGATTTCCCGCTGACAAACGTATACATAGTCAATAGTGGATATTTATTATAAGGTTACGGGGCGTTCAAATATGGTCTTAAAGGGACAAGTACATACATTTCATTTGGGGTTGAATTTCTGTATTACTGGGTTTCCGCTCTATTTTCATTTAAAATAGATCTTTAAAGATTTCCATAAAGAGAATTTTTATATATATTTCAATTATTTTGTGTCAAGAGGATGCGAATGCCATCACAGACCTATTTAAATGTAAGAAAAGACTGCTTAAATGTGCTCAACATTTATTTTAAATACGCTTAAAAGATGTTCTGTTATGGGGGCTGTTTTTAAAAGAACCTAAGATAGAACCTAATCAAGATCCGTTGTTATATATCCATCAACGAATACTCAAATACCACCACGTTAGTATTTCAATCTATCTAAATAATACGACAGAACATTATTTGCTATTTTGCAGCAACATCAGAACAGATTTTGATAATTAATCTGTTTAATATATCAGAGTTTTGGTACACACGTACCTAAATGTACAATGTTCTTGAGATACAACCAGGTATATTTTACTCAGAAAACAGAACATATTATTATCATTATTGAATTTGTTCTCTTGCCTCAGAGCTTACGGGTTATTGACATGGAGTATCACTCTCGGCTTTTGAATAAATAATAACACAGAGTAGTGTATTCATGTAATATTACCGTCAACGAGTCTGTCGATAGTGTTTAGAGATATAATTACTGCTACGTCTGCCCTTGAATTCGTCTATATTTATTACAAATGTATATTGTGTATGTTGCCAGCTGTGGGATTGCCACAGCATAAGCTCTTATTTGGGGCTATTTGGACCGTGTCCTAGATTGTCCTAAGTTGCTGTAAGGTATTGTTATTAATATAATAATTATTAATTAACGTCAGAGGCTTAGCCTTATAATTCAGCGAGGTAATGCTGATGTGTTTTGGGAACCAAGCCTCATAAGGACATTTTACATGAAGATTTTTTTTTAATTTGCTTTTTTTTACATAAAAATAAATATAAATAGATAAAATGAAGGAGTTCAGCCGTTGTGCGCGCACCATGCATAAAACTATAGGATAACTATAGGATAACTATAGGATAAGTCAAATTAACGTCAAAAACAAATGAAAAAAATGAAAATATTATTGGGGAGATGGCCTATTGGTTTTGACTATTATTCCACTTTGGAGCTGATTCTTACTTCGCTATGTCATTTTAAATGTCAGAATTTCAAAGCTTAGCATACATATTTTTTACCCATTACGTATATCTTTAAAAATTTTTTCTTCATATTTTTACCTTGAGCTACTCGCAAACCAGACATTACTCCATTATCCGTCAATAAACTCTCTAATTTTCCCAATGTAATAATAAAAATGATAATAAGCATGAACGCAGTAATTAAATCATATGTTGTTACGTTGTTGTGTACAGATATGTTCGTATGTAAGTTTAAACAATACAAGTGGCCTAATTAAGAGGAACATAACTACATAATGTAGGTATAGTAATAAAACATAGTTGCGAGGATAAAAAGTCTGCTAGCCGGCACTTGGATAGGGTAGCGGGCTGTATCCAAGCCCTTTTAATTGTGAAAAGTGATTTTTCATCCCGAGAGGAACGATAAAAGAATTGATGATAACAACGTTGACGATGATGGCTTAGGATAAAATCTACGTAAATGAATTACTTTTGATTAATACTTGTTTGCTTGCTTGCTACTTGTTTTGTATATGGTATAGGTTTTTCCCCAAAAAAATATGTATATTTGAAAATACGCGGGAATTAAGCTCATGTCCACGAATGAACTACCTATTGAATTAGAAGGCTAATCTAGGGTATAACTTTATTTTAGGCAGTTTAATATAAGCTTTTAGGCAATCGAATATAACTTATATAAATGTTGTGTCACAAACAGCGACTACCTACCATATAGTAGACAAATATACCTACAGACTGTAAACTCAAATGAAAGTAAGTAGAATCATGCCTCGTTGGTCGATTGGTTGCAAGCGCCAGTTTTGATCGAGACGTCCTGGGTTCAACTCCCGGGTCGGGTACTATTGAATTTTTTGCTCGGTCTATTTTACGTAAACGTAACTGGTGAGACGTAGGAGTGCTCTACACTCGTCTGCCTAACCCTTCGGGGATTACACTCGTGATATTACGTTTGTTGTCATCTTTAAGATGGATAAAGATGTCCATAGACTACCAGGAGTATTCAAAATAATACCATCATTTCTTTATATTTGCCTTTTTTATACAACAGCTCGAAAATAAATCTTCCCAAAAAAACAATTCCTTAAATGTAATTATTTTCCATAAAAAGTAAGTAATTCTGAAGTGCAAAATTCGATGTAGATGAATATTCATTTTAAGATCGAATGCAAATCAACCACCAGATGGCGTTAGCAAAAAATGTTTCCATTTTACTCTGACGATGTAATTAATTTTTTGTTAAACCTTTTTTATTTTTTCATAGACCTACGAAAACTTCGTTTTATGTTTTGGCCAGTGTTATTTTTTATTTTATAATAAAAAGTTCGTTTTATTTTTTTTCACGTAGCGACATTATTTTAATTGATAATAAAAAGTTTATTTTCCTTCCATCGTTACTTGCCTTACTGTTGTATTGTAAAATTTTTGCGACTAAGTGCCTCTTCAGACGAAAATTAAAAAATGTTTTTCTGTGTGTCATATTGTAATTGCAGTAACAACAAACGATAAAATGTACAGTCACAAGAGTAAACTCTGTCAGGTTAGGGTGTAGTGCGGCCTCCCTAGGCACGGCTAAATGCTCTCACCGCCTACGAGCAGCAGCGTAAGCGGTGCAAGGAGCCGTACTCTTCGATTCCCAAGCCCATGATGACCAGCGCTGAAAATTATCAGCAAAACTCACAATCTCATTAACAATACTGACTGATGTAATCAATACAAGCTTAATCCCGCAGTCCTATTCGAGCTATGTTTCAGATCCCCGTTTGACGGCGGCGATCTCTATAAATACATATAAAGGCTCATCATTTAGATTTCAACCTTTTAATCTTACGGTCTGGGGTTCGTATCCTGATACCAACTATTAAACCTTAACTAAGTTATATGCTATAAAGTTTACTTATTATAAAGGCATTATATTGTTATAAAGACACTACTTATTCCCCATTATGCTTTCTAACGCGTGTGGAGTACGACAATCCCATAAAGCTACCTAAATAAAGTACGGGATTAACACACACATTCCAGGGAAGTCCACTAGTGAAACTTTAAAAAGGGTTGATATTTATGGTTGTTCTATGTTATGTTATGGTGACGGTACCTCTGCTATGCTTCCATTTAAACTGCCTCACCTGCTGGTAACTAGTTACCGTCACCAATAGATATCTTCAACATCACAGGAGTTACCAATGTGTTGCATGCCCCGAGGGATATATAACGCTTGAAGAACCCCAAGTTACAAGTATTGTCTGTGCTATTAAAAAAATAGCTAGGTCATTGTCTATATCTTTTGTTGGTTTTATTATCTATGTTTCGTTTGTTCACAAATATATTTATTATTCAGAAGAAACCAGGTAGGTTGTCCGATTTTCGTGGTAAAAAACATTTCATAGAAATACCTAGAGGCGTGAATGACGTATTTTGAACGAGACTACAAACACTAATGAATGAATGAATTGAGTCGAACTTGTCAGGTTTTAATTACGTAACGTAACCGCCGTATGTCTAATGACATTTCGATAAGGGACTGAGTATTCCTCGCAAAATTAATCCAATTGTGTTTCTAGTTTAGACAAAAAAGGCAATGAATTTATGAAAGGATTTGGATGTTCTCGCTGGATCCATAACTATAATTAAGAAACAAACTTCATATGAAACTGACAGTTAAAGGCAATAAATAAAATTATTCAACTGGTTCGTTGAGTATACTGAATGCTTCCATATTCAACAAAGAAATTAAAGATAAAATTATATATCATCCTAAAAACGATGAAAAAGAAAAACTAATATTTAAGAAATATTACCAAGTAGGTATTCCTATATTACATCGCAAAACCAATATGCTTTAGAAATATAACAAAGTTCACTAAAAATGGTGCGTAAATTAAAAAAAAAAAACAGAATAATAATGCCGTTCAAAAAGTACCTAATTATGCCAGTTAATAAAATATATACTTAACAATACGCGAAAAATCATTGAGAGAATAATAATTTAGGATAGGATCATTGAGAGAATAATAATTTATCTTCAGCGCATTGACGTTAATTTATCTAAGACTCATTAAATATATGTAATCTTCATTAAATTATATAATAAAACAGAAATGTATACTTACATAAACAAATAAATTTCATCATTATCAGAACGGCACCGTCGACGAAGCGAAAAAAATTCTTATGTACGGCCATACTGCGAACAGTTTGATTACCTTGGATACTGAAACACTATTGAACACTTCTAAAACATTAATGAGATAACCTTTTGCCTTTTGATATGATCACCGCGATTCAAATGCCAAATCTCCGCACATCGAGGATATTTTGTATAACAGCGGAGAACAGTTAAGTTTTACGTTTTATACTGATCTGCTCGGAAGAATGGCAGACATTTTGTGACGTCATCCTGAAAATCAATTCTTTGGGGCATGCGCGAGCTTTCTCCTTGTCCTACATGAGGCTCAAGTGTCGACCGTGACTGAAAACATTGTAGTTAAGGCCACCACAGACATGCAGTAATAGATAGATACATGCGCCCCATACATGTAATTGGTTTGCTGCCGGAAGTAATTTTACTCTGTGCAAAATGAAAGTACGTAATTACTAAGTAACTTAGTAAGTAATTACTAGCTCCACTAGTTTTTATCAAACTGAGCATAATATTACCCTTTCGGTGATTTTTTAAAAGTTTGTCTAATGTTACTAATGGCAGTTCTGCAAACATAATTAAATATTGTCGATGTGGTAGATTCATCGCGAAGATAATTCTATTGGATTTAGTACGATCGTGTGTCGCGCCCTTAACAACCAATTCAAAATGGCTGTCGTTTCTTATGAATGAACCCCCTTCAGTCATTCAATTGTTATTTTTAGATGTTCAGTTAAATGAATTGAATTTTGCGCACACTTCGATTTGTTTATTGCAGTTCTATTAATCATTTATCGAATGCTTGTTCAACTTTAAAGAACCTTATCTGTTTCGCGATAAATTGCACTGACCTTACATAAGGGCTGTATGAAATACCTACGCTATTAAATCAGGGACAAAAAAATTGTCTTTTTAATGTAGAGGCGTTAAGCGTTACTACACATAGCCGCGCAAAAATAGATCGTAGGCAGACTGCACATATGAATTATCCTGCACATTTGAATGATCCTGTTTAGAACTAAGTGAAGTATTTGCAAACTGGACAAACGATAGATGTAACTTTAAAAAGCTAAGATAAGTTTTTAAACCTGCCGCTGACGAGACAATTCTTACCCAATGTTACGGACAACGCTGTCTACCAGTTGTGCGATGCTGAATTTAAGCATTCAGAAGAAGATTTTTCGTAGAATAGTTTGTAATCAGAGCAGGATGTTTTCATATCGTTTGCGTCATCACTTAATATGATTTCATGTTACATCATTCACATTCGACGCACAAAAGCGCCTTTGATTTTTGGAATATTTGAATGATTATGTAAACTCGAATTTGTGTTAGAAGCATCGCAAGCATTCTAAAAATGAATCTGAACTGGCTTGTCGGTGTAGTGTTGTAGTGTGTTGATCGTAACTACTGAGCTGAGGATTATAGCTTCGATTCAAGGATTAACACTTGTTTTAATAGACAAAGCCTTTGTTCCGTATATATTAGCTTATGAGCTATCCGATTATTATAAAACATTATCACAGCACAATGGCACTATTATAGTATAGGATACGCATAATTAGGTAACAGATGGCCGCGTGTTAAGTTGTCCTAAGATATTAACGATGTAACGTCTTAGAAATATTGTAGAGCACATATTAAGTTTTTACCCATTATGCGTCTCAATATCTCGAAAAATATGAATTTTTTTAGAGATTCCTCCCGCCATGAGCGTTTTCATTCCAAAAAGACGGCAAAATTTTGCCAAAACTCAAAATCGATTGTGAGGATAATATAAATTGCAGCATCGGCAAAAGCAAGTTAAGCGTTTTGAGCGACAAACTTGGAGTGGCGGCAAAATGATTCGGAGCGAAATAATACAAAGACCATATTATATTTTTATTAACTGGCACTAGTAACTGTACCGATATCGTATTCACGCCTTATGAGGTACCACACCGGAGTTTTTAGGCTATCTCTCATAAGTCATCCGTGGTGTTATTTTGAACTTGGTCACTAAACATAATTTCCACTTACTAGTGTAAATGGTACAAATTCTGAATTTGTATCGGTCTATGTCAATAATATACCTAAAATAACTAATGAAGCATATAGTGTACTTACATGACCTTTCTGTCAACATCTTTGGAGAAATGAGGCATGATGTTGTGTAGGTATAAATATAAAAGCTTTAGAAAGGAGTATCTCAACACTATGTGACTGCTTATTAGGCTACCCAAAGAACTATTTTGAAAACAGTGAATTGTGAAAATCGAATACAAAATGTCATCTTGCCGAAATTCAATACGGAAATTGAATATAAAAATCGTTGTGTGCTCGCTGTGCACTCGAGTGTACGGCCGCGACAGATCAAATAAGACCGAAATATATTCTATTCGATGTAAAGCATTCGAGAGTTCTGGATCTCTTAGTACGCTATCACTTTGGCAAATTTCCAAAATATTCGATACAATAACGTTGACTGCCTCGTTGGTCGAGTGGTTGCAAGCGCGTGTTCGATTTCCGGGTCAGATACTATTGGATTTTTATAACTTAGGTTTTCTAGTAGAAATTTCTAGTAGTCGCTCGTAGAAAGAATCTCGGCCCGGTATATAGTAATAGGCTCACCTATTTCATGATGGGACGTATGTAAACGTAACTGGTGAAACGTGGGAATCATCTACACTCCTCTGCCTTCCCCTGTGAGGGTTACAGGCGTGATGTTATGTGCGTTACAACACTGTTCACTGGTCATCACTCTACTGGAACTTTCTTTCTACTGTTGGACTGATCTCTCAGAAGTCTCAGTCTCTCTCTCTCAGAGTTTAAGCTATAAACTTCTACACGGGCTCGTTGGCAGCGTTTAACAATTAATTCATACATTTTACAATTAATAAGATATAAACATACAGCTCTCACGGAAACATACAATTGTCTAACGTTTCACTGTCCTTGCTGCAATGCAGCTGGGAACAAACTTCTGGTCCAATTTAAAGTCGTAGCAACTGTAACACTTTGCGAAGTTCTGCAGTAAGTTCTCGAGAGGATGTGAGTGGGGTAACCCATGTTTACATGACGATTTACGTTTTAGATATTATAGGTACAATAAAAAAGAAAATAAAGATGAGATTGCCAAAGATCGAGGTCAACAGCGAACACGCCACTCCGATAACAATCGGAGAGGCCAATATTCAGCAATGGACGATGACGGGTTAATAATGATGACGATGACAAGAAAATCATCATCATCATCATTATCATCATCATTATCATCATCATTATCATCATCATCATGATCATCATCATCATCATAATCATCATCATAGACCTCCCCCAATGAGCGCCATCGCGCCCTGTCTTCCGCTTGTCGCATCCAGCATCTGCCTGATGCCTTTCGCTGATCGTCATCCCACCGGACCGGAGGGCGTCCTGCACTACGTTTATAGAAAAGTACTATGTAAATGTTATTAATACTCACTTAACTACCTACCTAAGCACGACTAAGAAAGTTTAGGTAATTTAATAGTGTGTTATGGTTATTTGATCTATAAATAAGGTACATAAAAATTACTATGTTACCAAAGGTGTGTCGTTATAATAACGGACATAACTTTTATTCAAACATCACAAAAATGATTAAAACTTTCATAACTTATGTGAATCACGTATTCTGTATGAGATATGTCACTTTAATTTAAAATGATGAAATTAAGAAACGATTTCCTCGTTGGTCGAGTGGTTACAAGCGCGACTTCCGATCTTTCGAATTTAGAATTTCTGGTAGTGACTCGGAGTCTGGATCAGTGCCCGGTGTATGGCAATAGGCTCACCACTTATTCCATAGGACGTGGGACGCGGAAACGTGGGAGTGTACTACGCTCCTCTGTCTACCCCTTCGGGGAAAATAGTCGTGATGTTACGTTAATTCCAAATTATACTAATACTAC
>DWME01002365.1:0-21085 GCA_018244795.1 Parelbella ahira ahira | reverse complement strand
ATGTATTATCGCTCCCTGATTAAGTCCCTACATACTTATGTACATACAAAGCTGGAGAATATCTCAGATAGTTTGCTTTTAAATTCTTTCTTTCTTTCTTATTCATTATAATAACATATGTATTATAATCTGCTTTTACATGTTAAAGAATCATGATAAGAAGTCAACGATAAACTGGTGAAACGTGGGAGTGTATTACACTCCTTTGCTCACCCTTTCGGGGATTACTTGCGCGATGTTACGTTAAGTAAGTTAAAGATATGGCCACATAAAGGAGGCACCGGGAACAACACTCCATGATGCTCAGCATATTTAATGTTAAGTATAGATTGGGTAAACACTTTGAACTAAGATCTTATATCTAGGAACCATCTCCTTCAGTCCTGAGGGAATAAATCATGAACTGAGAGTAATCAGAGAAAGTCCTTTATATTCCTTTTTTTACAAAATAGTGGGGTAGCTTCATTAGTTTCATAACAAAATATGTAGTAAAATAAATTTACTTCAATATGTTGATAGGCAGCCTTCACTGAACAAGACACGATACAGTTTAACATCTATGTCACAAGTGGACATTTAATACTCAAACAGGTATTAAATAATGCAACCCTATACATACTTGCGGTTTTGGTGTCCACAACAACATTACGAAAATATACTTAATAACTCTCTGGGTCTTAATACGATCGTCAAAGGGGCTATTATTGTTTATAGCACGACAGTAACTCTATATGTTGGTTACTGAAACACTGAGATAATAATTATATTGAAAATTTCAAATCTAATCTCATAATAGGCAGAGCCTATACTATGACAACCAGACGGCTGATAAACAACACATGTACATAAATATTTAAAAACACAGAGGTCTGTAAACTCGCCACTTCGTGCTCTCTGCCTACCCCATAAAGGACTACATGGTATAATAATAACACCTTTCAAGTCTAATGAGAAGAACCACGTCAGTCCTATGTTTACAACCTATAAAATACATAAATAGATTTCCAGTAAGTTCAGGTCGAATTACCATTTATACAGCGAGTTGAGCTCCAAGTTATTCCGCACACTGCACTACCAATAACAAGACACGTGTTCCGAACACAAACTACTCCGTACAGAACTGAATGCTAAATAATCTCTCGGCTATGTGATCTTACTCGTACTATCTAGAAACTTCTATGTGTTTGTTGAATAATTTAACGGGGTGTAATGTGTTGACGGGGCCTGAGCTTCAGTCCTGGTATTTTATAGTCACTTTTTTTTCGCCTGCTGTTGCACAAAGTAGAAGAAAGAAGAAATGGGGGTCGGTTCCCTTAATAGACAAACGTGTAAGACGATTTTAATGAATGTCGAAGAGGCGAAAGAAGTCTGCCAGGACAGTAAGAAGTGGAAATCCTTAAACTTTGTTTACTCCTATGCAAAAAAGGCCTGATAATAAATATGTATGTATGTTGGAGATACTGTTATTACATGTCGCTATAATATATGACGATATGGAATCAAAGGGAATTTTTACAGAAATAGGGAGAAGTAGAGTCTAAAAATTTCCATGTGTTTGTTGAATAATTTAACACGGTAAAATTTCTCCATGGGTGCACGAACTTAACTCTAGATTTGTTGTTTCTACTTTTTGGTGTTTTCATCTGTTTATGGCGTTATATGAAAAGCATCAGGGTAAGAATTTTTCCTTACAAACATCAAGAGACATAGTACTTACTGAATTGAAGTCAATTTTACATCGCAAGAAGAAAAGTAACAACTGCAGTACAGGTCTCATGGTATAACTTGATATATACACTTGATATTTACTTAATATGAGAGTTAGATTACACGTCATCTATTCTGGAGCATCCAAACTTTATGTTACAGCAACTATTTAGTATAAAACAGACGTCATTAGTAGTATTAATAGCTAGTCATTAGTACATACTGACGATGATTTTCAACAACAACCGTTAAACAAACAAAGGGACAAAAGAAAAATGAGCAGCCACATTATACAAGGGACACATACCTCGAGAAACGTGTCAGACACAAATCTCTGTACGAGCGAGGTCTTGCCACACTGCGTGTCGCCCACCAGGACAACCTTGATCTCCTCCTCGGCCACGGGGGTCCCGGCGCCGCCAGTCTCCGAGCCCTTCTTGCCGGACCACATGGCCGCTTCGTTTAATCTGTGGACAAGTTTAGTTATAGCCATTAATTATCGTTATGAACACGTTAGTGACTTATTTAACTAGTTAGTGGAGACGTTACTATTTATTACTAGTTATTTAAATTCGTATTTCGATTCATTTTATCACCCTTCATCCACTCCGTATGAATTAAACAGGGGAGAGAATGATAAAATAAGTATACAATCCAAATGTTTAAGTTCCCAAGTGCCGAAGGAGAGCAAGATTCACCATCTCGACCAGATACGTAAATTATAGTGCAGTCTGAAGTCTCCAAACTAGCGTACATATATGACGAGAGTATTGAATGCAGAAAAATCATATCACGTTTGTGAGGATACAGATGTTTGGCACTCGGTATTCTCTGCCCACCCGCTAAGATCTTCGGTGTAACGATTCAATAACATGCTGGCGCTATCAAAAGACCAAGTAATACTAACAAGATTTTCGACTCCAGTTCCTTTGCAATAGCCATTACAATTTCCAAGAAATGAAATAGTCAAAGATGGCGATTTCTCGGTTCTGCTAAGACGCATATCCTCTTTAGATGTCATAAAAATATTTCCGAGTCATCGCTACAGGGGTTTACGGTCAGGCGTCCATTTTATCGGTATTCTGACTCGTTTGTCTGTCCGAGCATTTCATATTCACCGCTGCACTCGGCGCTGTTTGTGTCTTTAAATTTGATAAACATTTATTGAAGCTTCCTTCCTACAATGCTGTAAATGTCACTTTATCTACGCGTACTTATGGACAGGTACATTTTATGTACAACTCATATACATATACAGTGTATGTATATGTGTGAGTGTATATTAGTTTGGGATCAGAGTTGTTCTAAGAAAAACTATAAGTATAACTAAAACTAACATTGGCTATGGTGACCAGACATTTTTTTCATTATCCGAGTATTTCAACAATCGTCAAGAGATGTTTCATTCATCTTACAGTATCGGTGCAATATGGCGTACGCTTTTTTAAAATAGAAAAATTTAAAAACAAATATTATTTTATAAGAATTATGTATAATATTAATTAAAACCGCCTTCACGATAACGTTTAAGTATTAGAAAGTATTAGGCGGAAACCAAGAAAACAAGGGCTTTTGAGGACAATTTAAAACCCGTTGGTCCATAAATACTCTTTCCGCTGGTCCACAGCTAGCTCAATTAGGGGCTGATTTATAGATATTTTAGACGGTCTTTGAACGAAATTTATTACAGGAGATACTCGAATAGTGATTTATTACTTGTAAGTGTATTTATGTTATTTATATGTAAACACAGGAGGGGTCCTGTGATGTATGTATATTGTATATATTAAATAATATATTGATATGGGAACAGAAATATTTGTACCACTTTTTAAGGATTTTGGATGTACAGAAACAAGACAAATGTGATGCTATTAAAATGTACAACATATGTATATAGAGATGGAACACAGAGAGATGAAATGTATGCGTGAATAACGTGTGTTATATACAAAACATATGAAATAAAATAAATGAACAATTATTTATGTTCATACTGTTCTAAGTCAAATTTAATTCTGCAGCCAAACACAAGCAAAGAGTAAACATTTGGAGAGGTATGTACGTACTCTTTGAGTATCTTTGACATAAGAATGTTAAGAGACCTAAGAATCTTTGACGTAGGTACTTAATCTGCTCTTACTTGAAATTTAATGATTAACGGTTTAAGTTCCCAACAGCTAGACCACTAATATTTCCTGTTAAACTATTACTATTTATTGAGTTTATTAGTAAAACTTTATACCTACAAAAACATTATTTAGCATGATCTCATTGGCTATTTGTACACATCCAATCCTAGACGCGGGTCTAATCTCAGAAAGAAAAGGATTAAAATAATTTGCGCGCTGGCCAAGCACGTGACAGCAGTATTCAGGTAGGGAGCATCGGGTGCTAAATATCTCTACATACTATTTACTATTAATAATTATGTACATATACTATATACTTTTTTGTTACCCAGATTACTGTCCACGCAGGAGATAAAGTCTGCTATTGTGGAGAAGGCGTTACCGACTGACAATGGCCTGCGAGCTCGCTTCCCACTATCTCGATCTTCGCTCACTGTTCGATAGATTTGCCATCCGCTAATCTGTGACACCTCAGGGCGGCTTACGGCGTGATCACGCTGACACATCCGAAATGTGAAGATATCATAGTACTAACCAAGTTGCAAGGTCGAATTACTGCTAGTAAATTACTATTTCGAAAAGGTACTTGTAATTTAATTTTTTTGGGTCTCTGAGGACATTGTAAGTAGTTGATTGTGTTGCTGTCTGTTAATAAGCACTTGGCTATGGTGGCAGACTATGGCCTTAATGTTTTTTTATTCTAAGAGGAAACCCGGGTCCAACTGTGAAGCAAAAAGAGTTGATGATAATGATGATGATAACTGGTTGCTGTTTTGGATGACGACCATTAAATATTGATTTTGTAGGGCGGAGGGTGGAGGAGATCGTATTTCTACGCAATGTAAATGTTTATATGAGTTCAAGTGTTTTATTGTGTTTGGAAATGGGTTTTCTTGTATACACATTAAACAAATTATTTCGCATTATTACTTTTTATATGTAATATCAAAACAATTGGACTGAAGGCTAATCTAACCTAAATAAAACCTTACTTAATGTAACTGAAAATTAACCTAACCAAAAACTAATCTAACTTAACCTAACCTAGCCTAATCAAACCAAAAACTAACCTAACCTTACTAAAACCTCATCATCATCATCATCATCATTATCAGCCTATCTCAGTCCACTGCTGGACATAGGCCTCCCCAAATGAGCGCCATCGCTAAATTAAAACCTAACCAAGTCTAACTAAAAACAAACTAAACTTAATTGAACCCAGGCCAATGAAATGAGACGTTTACCTCAATAACCTTACAACGCATTTAACCTAATTGTACAGTATTTATAAAAAGTTACATGTATGAGACACGTGGAAGTAATTCTAAAGTTTTCTGTACTTCAATTCTTATTTAATGATAAAAATATTTCCATTTAATCTCCCTAACGCGTTGACTGGTTGATTGTCCCGGAATTTTAATTAAAACTAATTTGTGGAATTTTTGGCAGTCTACCACCCGCCTAACCGAAATCTTAGATCTAGTAATTACCGCCAACTTCGTGAACTTAAATCTTCCCTTTCGCCCTTAAAACTAATCTCCTTTATTCAAATTCAAATTCCTTTTAAATCCGCAAAATGTTACAGTAAGATAAAGTAAGATCATTATGTTGGCTTAATGATAATAATAAATACAATGGTTATAAAACCATAACATCACGCCTGTATTCCCCGTAAGGTTAGGCAGAAAAGTGTAGTATTCCTCTACGATTCACCAGTTACGTTTAATACCCATGGAATAGGTGGTGAGCCTATTGCTATACACCGGGCACAGATCGTGACTCCAAGTCACTACTAAAAATTCTAAATTAGAAAAATCCAATATTTATTTAACTATTCAAATATTTCATCATCATGTACCTTTTATCTTTCTACTATTGTATACGGGCTTACTCTTAGAATGAGAGCGGTAATAGCCACAGCGTGCCGCGCCGACCAAATGCAAGCTTGCAGAAATCATAGACCTAAGAAAACATGGAAAACTCTAAGCTGTGCAAGTGTCTTTATAGCATACCATTCAAAGAGTTAAGTGCCATAAAAACACATAATACGTCAACACAAATTATATAGAAAACAAACAACTTTTGTAGCTAATGTTTTTTACAAAAATAAGGTCGAAGCAGTTTATATCCAGAAATACCCCCGTGGGAGCGCACGGGAAAGGAAACTTGGAGCTGCGGAGGATGTCGTATGACAAGTTGTTGCGATAGGCGGCCTTAAGAGACATAAGTGGATAAACTCCAGTATTTATTCATAAATATGTGTGTTTGCAATCATCGATACAGTTAGTTATTATTATATCATTACGGCAGGTATTTATGAGGTTGACAGGGAGCACCGAGTGCAAAATATTCCTACTTGAATAAGTATTGTTAGTGACATAAATATATGATACAGAAAAATTATGTATAACACGATTAAAGTACTCATATTACCTGCAAAAAAAGTACACGAGGGCATATATCTAACTATTATAGTCAAGTTACAATAGCAGCTGTGTGGAATAAAATGTAATAAGATCGTCGGTAGAAACAAAATTTGCTTACGTTCGTATCGTAGTTCAATTCTTATTAAAATAAATAGATTTATCATTAAGGGTATTTCTTTATCAGTAAAATACTTTTTAAATCATTCGGATCGGGCATTTAATATCGAAGTTTCATCAGTACTTATAAGTTCCCTATTAAATTATGTTACTTCGTGTTCGAGACTGATTCGATATATGTAGATATATTATTTTATGGATTAATTATCTAATTCGGATAATCCATTCGAAAGATATTATGAAGTTAATATGTTACAGAAAATTCGAATGGTTAGACAGTGTTGAACTCGGCATATTAACAATGTATTAATCCTTAGCAAAAAACAAAATGTAAGCCAGTTTGGCATAATTAGTAGATATATGTGATTTTTACTCTTTACAGCATTTGGACATGTTGTTTTTATATACCAGAAAGTTTATTCAAAAGAATTCAAACAGTTTTATTTTAAATCTTAATTGTATCCGTGCGAAACCGGGGCGGATCACTAGTACTATATATACATACGTATATTAAAATTAAACTATTATTATTTTTTGCATGTTACATTTAAATTCGTCAACACTGTTGTAAGCATCGGTGGTTCAGTGGTAGAATGCTCGCCTGCCACGCGGGCGGCCCGGGTTCGATTCCCGGCCGATGCATTCTCCGCGAATGCGGCTTTTTTTATTTTCAAAATCCAAATATTTATATGTCAAATGCATATCTTTTAACAATTTGTTTTTAGCCTTGTACCATTTTTTTTTTCATAAATTTTTATTTTGTCAACTAAATTTCTTCAAGGTAATTAAATTTTATCACGAATAACAACTTTAATACCATGGCATAAGAATGGCTACGTCGAATTTCTAGAAACATCTACCGAACAGAGACGTTTAAAATTTTTACAGCATTCTTCTTATAAAGCAGTTATTATTATTTTGTCAGCAGAATTGATATATAATTTTAATATACATACACATAATAATAGAGGAGGCGTGCGACTGATATTGAGATTGGTGGAAAGCATTTTTTTAAGGAGAGAATGCGATGGCTGTACGTTCAGCAGTGGGCTTGTACAGCCTGATGACGACGACGGTTATTCAGCGGATTCAGTTATTTGACTAAGCGCTCAAACATATTACTTAATATTTGTTCCGCTGTATATATAAAGTAAATTGAAATGTCTGTTTGTAACATCAAAATAAAGATTTTTAATTAGTGTATTGATACATTTACAGGCGCATATAACAAAAATGTTATTTGTAAATATGTTATCTCTGTCGTTTGTTCTGGGTAATCGTCGAAACGGCTAAACCTACTTTGACGAGTATTTCACCGGCAGATAGATGTTTCGAGGTGTAACTTATTGAGTATTTCTATTTTAGAAAAAGTTTTATGCTTCTATACAAAAAAAAAAATTAAAACCAATAAAATACTATTGCACAGCGCAGCTAGTTGTTATATATATTGATTCTTGAGTAACAACATTGGAGACTGAGAACGGCCAACGTCCCTAATTCATTTATCGCCTACATCTGACATTGTTATTAGCTGAAGTTTAACCAAACGATCGATTTCAACTTTAATATTTCCCCGGGTCTTGGTTTTCGGATTATCCAAGGGTTTAGTTTCGGAAGTTTCAATGCGAAACAAATTGTTTTAACAAAAACAGAACGAAATAGATAATTAGAAAATTGTATGATGCTTAAGTATACATGTACATGTATAATTTACTGTGAGTATTCGTAATTTTTCGCTGTTTTGGCTGCAAGGGTAACCACTAAGGTTTTTCAAAGATTAGAGATCAGAAATGGAGTGTCTTCTCTTCTTACCATGTTTCTTATGAGTGAAAAAGAAGTAGGAGTTAGGGCAGGCCACTCAGGCTATTAATAAGTACAGAATCTTATCTTCGAACATTAATAGATTATGTTCTGAGATTTGCGCGCTCAATACAATTTTTGTCGGATTATATTTCTAAGCTAATTGTGAAGCAATTCAGTCTTTTCAGGACGCAATTCTTTTTAAACTATGAAGGTTAAAAAAAATAATAGTCTTCACTTTAAAAACCGTTTGGTTCTTCGGTTACGGGAATTTTTGAATCATCGTTATTATTATAACGTCACGCCTGGTCCCTTACTGGCCAAACAGAGAGCACAGAGTTCCAAATAACTCTATCTTCACAGAACTTATAAATTTCTTTTATATTCGTCACACTCGGTTTCAGAATCTTCTAACTACCCCATCCGTATCAGACCCATTTATAATGAATTTTTGAAACTCATTCCAATCGCCCTAACGCTTATTCTTCCGGCGAATGATACTTATTGCGTTACATAACGCAACAAAGAGCGTATAATTAATTAAGGCTTTATGTTAACAGAACCAAAATTTCTAAACCTTAATTTATTAGGGGCGTATATAATAATAATAATTGCGGGTTTATTGCAAAATTTTGAAATTCAACAGACCAAATGGAACAGAATAATGTTATCGTGTTATCATCATTCTGTTATTATTAATATCTTGGACAACATCACACATGAGCATGTCTGAGCATAAACTAGGCAGACTTTGTGCTATATGCTCCATATATAAGAATATGCAGTCAGCTAGAGCACCTAGATTAATAGATTAGTGAAATATATGGAAACGAATGAAAACTGAAGAATCGATAACACTTATTCAACTTTGTGCGTCATCAGTCTTTCAGTTGACTTTCATCAAAAACTCTAAGTATATAGCCAGGTCAATGTAACTGTTTCGAATGTCGATGATCTTCTTAAACTGAAACAAAGGCTTTATTTAATACTAAACATTTTTATTGCTTATAAATTTATGATACCGAAATGTGCAAAAACTCATAAAATCGTTGATTAAAATGTTCTTTGTTTTCATTTACTTATTGTTTAAAATAACAATTTTAATACACGCAACATCACGCCTGTAATCTTCGAAGGGGTAGGCAGAGGAGTGTAGTATATCCCATCCCACCCCATCCCATATTTATATCCCATGGAATAGGCGGTGAGCCTATTGCCACCCACCGGGAAGAAATCCAGACTCCGAGCCACTACTAAGAATTTGTACAAGAAAATCTAAGTTAGGAAAATCCAATAGTATCCGACCTGAGATTTGAACGCATGAGAGCTCTCGAACAGCGCTCGCGCTTGCCACCACTTGACCAACGAAGCGTCATTTAAGGTGAAGTATTTTTAATGCATATTACATACAAATTTAAGCTTTCTCCACTCCTCTATGTTTATATAACTTTACCTTATCTACCTTCTCAAGGTTGATATACCTCTACACTATGTAACTGTTCTGCAATCCCTTTTTATATCGTACAATTCTTGATTTGTAGAGCACGCTCTACAAATCTCTTCCGGAGCTGATTGGTAGATACGAATTTATGACCAACCCAATGTCGGACTTTTTTATGTCTCTCTCAAAGCTTCCGATGAGGTTTAACTGTTCTATGTAACGATAACACGACACTTTTATTGCTCGTAAACATTTTCAAGAAACGGTCACTTATCTTAAAGCTGACCGTACTCAGCATTGTTATACTATACATTTCCCTTACGCTTTTATCGTTCTACTGTTGCACACGGATCTCCTTTCAGAATGAGAAGAGTTGGACAACGAATATATTTTTTTAAAGATCAATTACCACAGATTCCGAGATAAAATTCTTTCAATTCAAACACTGAAGGGTAAGCTTAAGCTAACTTTAATCTCAACCGAAGCACAGTTGTGATATTGTATTTAAATCTCATATCTTTATTTTAAACGGACACTTAATAGTACTTTTCTTTGTAATATGTATGCACATAACGTATATTGCGAATATTTTGCGAATAATTTAAAAATAAGGCTGAGTACAGACTTGTGATGCTACCTACTTTTATAAAAATATAATATTATTATGAATATAATTGTAAAACTCTATAAGTACTTATATTTTATTTCCTTAAGATGTGTTGACTCATTGTAAGACATACAGCCTTTACTCTTCAACACTAGTGATAAGTGTGTTTATTAGTTTTCATCTCGTCTAGCATAGATAAAAACTGTTAACGAATCGGTTTCTAGATTTTGATCAAAAAGTATTTCAGTACGTACAAGTCCTTATTTAGCTAAATTTAATATACTTACTCATTTAAAATGAAATGAAAATAAATTAAGATGAAAGAACGTGAGTAATTTTCTTTCATCGTTTTCATAAAGCCACTTTAACAGTGCAATCACTAATATCTAGTGTCACAATGTCTGTCATTAATGACTTCTTGTTGTCTACGAAAATAATGAAACGTCACCATGAAAGTTCTAATTCGAGGGAATTTTCACTAAAACGATACGAGTACTTACATAATCAAAATTTTACACCCTAATAAACACCAACGGGTCGCCAGTCGTACACCGGGCGACACAGCTGGTATTGTAGCGTGTTGTAATTTCACGCCAATTCGACCTTTGTTACTAACAGCATAGAGATCATATCGCTATAATAGTTTGTTATATAATATGCGTAATGTTACGCTCTGGGTTATTTAGCTCGGGTTGTATTGCCTGCGATTTTCGCCCCTAAAATCAAACTATCAAAAGTTTATAATGCCGTAAATGTTTTATCGTTTTCGTCTATAAGATTTGTACGTGATGTGAATCTTGTTTAAATATCGAACTAAAATTGTTCTCGTTCAAAACTGTTATGAGTATATAAGATAATATAAAGTGATATAAAATAATAAATAAGTAAATAAGTAAAAAATTGACAAATTGTAATATATTTTGTGACATCAACATCATCAATTTTCTTCTTCGATGTCCTCTTAGACGTGTTATTATCTCTTAAACGTGTGAAATCTGGTTTATAATAATTTTATCATATGCTATTAGAATATTAATATTATGATGTTTTGATTAATTGGCTGCAGCTAATATTTAAAAAAAAACACAACAACTGGAACAGCAACATACTTTTTCATTTCCCGCCAAAATGCTCATAACTGCTGTTATGCTGTTATTGCTTGGCAGAGCGGTAACAGACTACAAATAAAACTTTAGCGTTTTGCGCTTTCACAGATAGATGTTGCCAACTTAATTGTTTAGAGCTGTGACTTTTAAAGGAAGCTTCTTTTATTAAAATTTACAATCCTTCAACTTTTGTATAAGCACGCTAAAAGAAGGATTTTATCGAAACCAACTGATACTAATGTTTGATTGTCATTAAATATGTAGATTATTTATGAATAGTTCTGAATAGTTTTTGGAATACAAGGGTACTTAAGATGTTTTGTGTGAAAATGTGTTCGTATAAAAATGACAAAAATCATGGTCATGCTTCAGACATGTAAAAAGAACGACAGTTGAAAAAATATAGTAATAATCATATTCGTTTGAGTTATTGTCTTCTCAGTTTTTCTTCTAACATGGAGCAATGTGGCAAATTTAGAGATATAATTCCACAATTCGCTAACGGATTCCTATGTATACACGTACATTAACACTGTACTCGTATGTATTTTATGAGCATTTTAAAAACGGAACGAAAGATTCGTTACAATTCGCATGACTAAAGCATATAGTTTTGTCTAATGGTGTCTATCATCCTTAAAAGTTTTATAGCATTTTAAAGCAAAGGTGAAGGAACGTTTTATAACCTGTAACGTGGTGCTATAGACCAATGTCTACTGGACAAGGTCTGAACGATCTTTGAGCATCATTTTCATCATAAAGTTCGGTCGGGATAATAATGAAAATATTTATAATTTTAAAGTGTATGAAGAGAGCTATGAGTGTAAAAGGAGCACGTCTGGTTGGTGCTTTTTGCCTATCTCGCAGGGGACCTAGCTTGATGATACAATAATAATAATAATACTAATAATAACAATCTTGGTAAGTAAAAACTCATCTATTACTCGTCCTTCCCTGTGATGTTAAGTCAACTTGTCTATATTGATCGTACAAGATAAATCTCGGTCCAAATAAAGTAATATCAGGAACATTCCATAAGAAAAGTATATCATTAACAATACAGCAACTTCGGAAGCGAAGTGGAACTTTTGTATAGATTTCGGTCAACGGTCCAAAGTTTGTTTAGCCTTTGCCGCCGTTAGGTCGTTATCTTTTACGACAGTTTAATTCACCGATCGAGATTTATGTGTGAGCACCGACGATCGTTTGACGTTAATTTGCTTCGCTTAATCGGTGGTTACGGTACTAATTGTGAGTTCGTTAGGCGGGAAATATATCGCTCCGCTTTCAATAGATACCTCGTTAGAGACTTGAGTTTTATGTCCTTTATCTGGAAAGATATTGCTAATAGTTGTGTTTCTAGGTTCATCTGGTTTGTTTGATTTTTTATTGCTTTCTGATGTGATTGGCTAGTCTGGTCTTGATCATATATGATTGAACGCGACTTTTCATACTAAGATAGACCGCGCGTACTTAGAAAAATTTTATTGAACTTTGCCTAAAGATATTTGCATAATATGTTAGAACAAAATAGCAAGGCAATTTATATTGGGTGTTGTGTTTTGTTTAAAGATAGTATTTTAAATATTAAAATCTCCAACTGAGAACAGTACGGGAATTTGTAACATAACGAACTTAAAATGTAACATCACGCCTAAAATTCCTGTAGATATAGACAGAGGAGAGTAGTACGTGTGTGTACGTCCATGTGTCATCAGTTACGTTTACGTCCCACTACGGAATAGGCTCTATAACTACCGAATAGACAATAACTGAAAACTATGGCAAATAATTGAAAAAAATGGCATTTGCTATTGCCAATAGTGCTGTAATGAACTTTTTGTTATTAATACATTTTATAACCCAAGCGACATAGTTTGACATGGTTTCCCTATACATTTTACGGGCCCTATTTTAATCCTACAAAGGGTTCTTTTACCGAAACTCCAAATGGCGTATTGAGAGACGAATTAATCAATTTCGTATAGAATTACAGATTATTTTCCACTGTGGATTATTAAAACTCTCTCAACTTTTTGATTAAATGAATTAGAACAACCGAACTTAGATTAAAAGGCTTAAAGGTTTAATTGGCCTGTGAGTGGAATGATTAGCGGCTTTGACTGCTAAGCCAGAGGTATTGGGTTCGATGTCGTTTCAATATAAGTTAGGAAATATTTATTCATATACAATCGATTACAACGAAATAAAAACAAGTATTTAAAAAACGAAGAAAATTGAATACACAATAAGCCCAAAGACGGCATTGTGAAATAAAACACTATCCGCAATCAACTAAATGAAATCGTTTTATGAAAGCCACTATCTCGACAGCAATCTCAAACAAGCACTTTGCTTGAAACGAACAATGAATAGGAATAACAATGCGAATGATTTTCTTGACTATAACACAAGTTTCAAGTTGCAATTTTTACTTGTTTTTATCAAATAAGCTTAATAAATTCTTTTCACAACCATTACAATTATCATTATCTTTATTAGTTGTTTGTCTGTGTACTCTGCTTGAAGTAGGTCTCCTTTATTAAGCAACATAATGCCCTTCTCAGTTTCGCAAACAGCTTCTACCGTATAATATTTTTTTTTTGTGTATCCTAAATAAGTATATGAATACACAGGATTGCCTATAAATAGTAAAATATTGGATATGTAGATATCGATTTTCAATTATAAATCTTTTACAACTTATGAAGATTGTTCATAAGTTGCAAAGTATTAACAGCGGACGGTATAGGTTCTGTAACCACAGCGTTTGAACTTGTTGAAAGAGGTTAAAAGCTGGATTAAAAATTACTTATCTCGCGAGTTTTATTGGATGATCTAGTCTTTTTTGTCTGGTCACCCAACGTTGAGACAATATTTGGATTATAATTATTCTACAGTAGACTGTAAATATCATCTTCTCGTTAGTATTTATTTTGACGGTTTCGTATCCCATAGTATCTATACAGGTATTACCTGAGTGATAGTAATAGATTCAGCGTATAATGCTTGTGACAAAAGAAACATTTTGTATTACTCTCACAAGATCCCAAATTACTCGTTATTTTGTAACTTCTCATTTCCGTTTTTATATACATAAATATAATGATAGTATCATCATCGTTGCTATGAGCCATTGTATTTAAGAGAATGCCAAATCTATTTTTTCGTTCAAATTCCGACTAGTGAGAATACGTAGAAATGCAAAAAATATTTATGTAAGGTCTTACGAAATAATACCGACGTGTGACCTACTCGATATGTTTCCGAGCTAATTTTAATCAGACTCTTTGCGGCTTGTCACTGGCCGCACACGTCAACTCGGTGAGTTAAAATTACCGACGGGTCAATGACATTCGACCTGTAACACAATAAAATAAAAGCATTATTAAATCACAATGGATTTGAACGAGACCACAATCAAGGAAGAAGTGGAGAATTTCGTGACCAGCTTGCAGAAACTGTTGCCGAAGAAAAAGGATCTAATACTAATTGAAGCGAAGAAACCAAAGTTGACAAGACTAAGTGACATCCATGTCGAGGCGAAGAATGTCTTCCCGAACTGTTTCATTGGAGCCAGACTGTTAATAATGAGAGAAATGATGGACAAGGTTAAGTTGATTCAACAATACAATTACGGGAAGCCAAAGGAATCATATAAAAGCTTTTCACAGTTACTCCACAAGGAATTAGAACAGAAAGAGGGGGATGATAGTTTAATAATCGACTCTTCTGGATCCGCCACAGCTATTTACAAGGAGAAAATAGAAGGTGGTTATGAAATGCGATTGACATCCAAGATTAAGGACTTGATATCTTCTGAAACGGAAATTGTGTTGGAGAAAGAGAACCAAAATGTATTGGGCTCTATATTGTGCTCAATTAAGGATGTCGAGCCGAACACATTGCGACTGGTGACGCAGTGGACCTACAAAGTATTGCCAGAAGTGTATATCGGGACCGAACTTGGCTTGCAGCCACTGGCGTTCCCTTTGTCGCCTGAACTGTCCGCGAGTGCGAGATATGAAAAACCGTCATTTTCTTTATCATCCACAATCAGTCGACTCGGTTTTCAGATCTGCCTTTACAAGCAATTCGCCCCAGATTTGCGAATAGCGACCATTGTCAACGAGGGATACAAAGGGGATCCGGCGACGGTCGGTTTGGCGTTGCACAAAAGCTACCAAAATGGGTCGGAGGTGAAAATGTTTGTTGACTCGCAACGTTGTGGTGGATTTACCTTCCAAAAAGACGTTACCTTCCAACAGTCGCAAAACGAGGTTCGCGTGGTGCGCTTGGTGGCCAGCACGCTAATAGATAGACAAAGAAGAGTACGCTTCGGTTTCGGATTCAATCTCGACTTTTGAACTCCATCACCACGCTTCGTCGGCTCGAAATAAATTGCTCGTGAAGCCCCCGGTGGTTATTTTTGTATAGTTATTTCTTTGTATATAAGTATACATAGGTTTTAGTTATTTTACCATGTTGACAACTGTGTAAACCGTTTAGAGATGTTATTAAAATGATTGATTTCTTTTAATTTGTTATATTTTGTTTGTAGAAAAATATATTGGATATATCGGGTGTTACAGCCTACATTTTTCCATTCACATAATATTCTGTTAAGTTTACTATGGATAATTGTTTTCTTACAAATACTACACGAGAATGCTTGTGTAAGCTTGCTCCCAAAGGTCTAGCAGATATCCCAGAACGACTTCGCTTAGCGTTGTTTCCTTTAGCGAATTATTTTTGAACGACAGCGGCATCAGAGGTACAGAAAATGCAAAATATGTGTATCTAAACTTTCCTTTTACATACTTCATTTTTACTTATATTTCCATACATCTTTCTTTTAACTGTCTCGTTGGTCGAGTGGTCGCTAGCGCGACTGCTGATCGAGAGGTCAAGTCAGATAACAGGGCCCGTGATGTTACGTTCATTTTTGCGTTATGGCCGGTGTTGTCATTAACATAATCGAAGTAGGTGCTCAAGGCGACTGTCCCCCTAACTCTGGACTTCGTTATATCGCAGAGAAAAATAAACGCAACAAATTGTCCTCGACAAAAAAGTTCCTTTTTTAGAAAGCCTATTTTATGGCCGAGGTTACAATTATTGAAGAGCGCGTCTGGCTTTGCGTATTAATAGGATGTTTTTTTTAAAACGTCGGTTATTAGACTACACTTGAAATTGTCCATAGGAAAAAATAACATAATTTCAGGCCTGTGTTTATTCCAAGAATGAGGCAGGTTGTAATACCCCAGTGTTTGATCTGTTATGTTATACAATTTCGGGGACATATTTGAACTCTGAACTATGAGTAGACACTAATGGAAACTTAAAGTTCGAAAAATTCAAATACTTTGCGTGATCTGGAGAACCGTTTTCGTCGTTTTCGCAACCAATAGACCAACAAGGCAGTCAGTAAAAGATATTAACATTTAGAATGGTACTTAGACAACTTCACAATTTAGTGCCGGTCAATCCCTATTTAGGGTACAAACGTAAAATGTAAAACCGCGATTCCAGTAGGTATTGATAAACATACATACATAATTATGTAAGGATTGCTTTAAAGCATTTTATTGCTAACAGCATTCGGAATTTCAATATTCAGAGTACAGACAAAATGATAACACTAATATATAGGGTCACACATATGGCCATTTAATCTCAAGCTAGCCAAAACATGGTCGACCGCTGATAAAGAGAACTACCTACATACATTTATTAAGGAATTATTTATATTATAAATAATTAGGAATTTGTGGAATTTCAGTGATGATTAATGAATGTAGAATAAACAATAATCTGCCCAGAGTGTAGCCGATAGAAATTTTATTGGTTAGTCTTAGTCTACCTCTACGGGAAAACTCGTGACAATATGTATACACGTGTTGTGGAATTGAATTACTTTCGGGAGCAGAGTCGCGGGAAAATTGTGTATGTCAGCTCGGACCTATTCGTTATAAACGCAATTCCCTTCGTTCCAGACAACTTGGTACTGAAATAAGTTTTTTCATGCTAACTGAAATGGTCCTTATTAAAACCACTCCGCCTAGAAGTTATACTTCATTTGTATTCAGCCGCGGCGCGCCTAACGATTGGGATCAGCGTTTAGAGAGGGAACTTAATTATGTTTAAATGTGGGTATCTTTGAATTTTAACTATTGTTTCTACTGTTATTGTACATTATTTATTATTATATCGCCACGGTTGTTGTCCTTAACGGGGTAGGCAGAGACCATTGAGTGCTATATATTTATATCCTTACACACCTGACGTGTTTTTTCTATATTTATAATTGTTATGCACTAAATATTATTTTTTTGGACATGTAATTATCACCTCTAATTATATGAAGGAAATATTACAAGTAAAACGATAATATTTAGATTTCTTGACAATGTTATTTAATATTTAATATAAGGCAAAAAATATAAAAAAAAAAAAAAAAAAAAAAAAAAAAATATGTGACTTCTACCAATTCGCATTTGGTCACCATGGTGGACTGTAGACCTGACTCTCTCATACGAAAGAATTCAATATTGGAGGAACAATAAAAGAACTGGATAAAATGTTGATGATTTATTTTGTTTTAACCTTTTAAACTTCTGATTTAACCTTTTACCTCGTAAAGGTTGCTAAGTCCTTCTAAAATCACAGGGTAAAGTATGTTACATAATAATAAAGGAAAAAACGATCAGAAAGTAAAAAAAATAATGAAACATTTCCTGTAGGATGGTAAGTAAGATTTCCTGTTTCTGTGCGTGAGTTAAAAGCCCACGCTGAGTGTATATGTATGTATAGCAGATTCTTAAAGTTTATGGCTGTTCAGTGACACCAAGATTTTCATTCCATACAGCCACGTATAAGCAAAAAGCATAAATTATAAAAAAGATTTTATAGATATAACTTTTTTATGATTAAACAAAACAATTCCATTTGGAATATTTTTTGGAAATTGAATTTTAAGTAAAAGTGAGTAGAAGTACATACATGTGATCTGTGAGTATAGAGATATTTGCCATTCGGTGACTATATAATAAAAATAAATATTGAAATCAAATCTTCAGTGAGGTCATATGAAAATATTTAGCTGCTTGCAATATTATACGAAAATTTCCTTTAAGTTCAAACAGCACTTCGCCAAATTCTTATGCCATCTCGTACAATAGAAAAACCACGAGACCTTAAATAATGGTAAGTACATATTTATGTCTCAACTACGTGCTCGGGTAGGCCGCCATAAAATATGCCACTCTTACTCACTCTTGGAGATAGGTACTCTGTTTTTATACTAGTTTATTGATTTGTTTTCATTATTACTATCATATGGTCAAGTTCAGCCCCTAACGACGTGGGCAGTTGCAGTTTTTTGTTTTTAGTCAAAAACTAATATTTCACTGTTGTTATAAGAATTCTTTATAAGCAATTATTTATTAGGTACTTGTATAATATATTTCATATATAAAATATTTCATTTTATATATCTGTATATGTGTGCAGTGTTTGATAAAGGCTCACGCTATTCCATGGTGGGATGTACAACATACGAGGTGAATCGTGTGAGTATCCACTCCTCTCCCTGCCCCATCGGGGAATAAAGTTGTAATGTAATATTGTGTTAATATGAAAATTAAATGACATTATACATATATCATATCTATATAATTATGTCCTTAACCTGAGGAGAATATTTTTTTGGAAAGTATTTACGATTCTGACCCTGATGGCTACAAACCAATAAATTAATGTGACCTCGTTTTGGAAATTTTAATTAACATACACTTACGTATGTATATGAATGTCTTTAATTTTAAATGAGTCATCTCAGTCAAGTCCCGTCGGCAAATAAGCATTACTTATGGTCAAGCATGAGTCATAATTCGACTATTACATGTTTTTGAGAATTAATATTTATGAAGCCTACTTAATAATAATTATAAAAGTAAGTTATTGCATAATTAAATAACTTGGATAATTTTAACAAAATTAACGTTTATACGATTGTTGACAGTGTAGAATTTAACAATCATAATTTTAAAAATTGCATGCTGGCAACAGCTAAATACGATGGATATTATTTAAGTTCTAAAACTTTTATATACCAACACATATTTTTGCAAAAAAATATTTGTATGTGTATTAAATAAGATTGTATGGATAATACGCGAGCTATTCCTGGAATCTTATGAGTATTGTAACAATGGAAGACAGAAACGTACTCAGGGAGATACAAGTCATTTCATCGTGATGACTTTCATTATCACCGTCACTACCATTTCAAACAGCTGTTTACAGTCAACTACTAGACATTCACCACCCCTGACGAGATTTGCATTTAAAAAAGTCCTTAAATATTACCCGAAGGATAGGCAGAGGAGTGTAGTACACTCCCACGTTTCACCGGTTACGTATTACCTTTCATGGAATAGGTGGTGAGCATATTGCCCGGTTGCTATTAAATTTTCACAAATTGACAACCCTATTTACAAAGTTGTTGACACATGTGACGTCATATTTCGCAACCGGCGAGCGGCTCGGCTTGTGAAGCTGTGGAGATTACTCACAGTAATATGCTACGTAAGACGATAATATGTAACGTGGGGCGAATTTTATGCTGAGGTATCGCTTTTGAGCTTGGTATTCTGGAGGAGGATTGTGATTAACGTTCGTCCCTGTGAGAGAGACAGAAAGTCTCCAGATGTATGTGGAAGGGCGTGTGGAGGATTCAACTAAAAAAAACTATTGACACTTTTTTATATGTTCGGTTTTTACAATGTTTGTAAATAGCGTAAAGAAAAAACTTATTTCGCACTAATTGATCTTGGGGTTAGTGTTATTGTGTGCAGTAGATGTAGATTCAATTTCCACTCGAGAGATATTTTTGTGTAATGGGCACGTTGTGTCTGGATGTAAAATTATAATTAATAACGACGACATAATATAAAATACAATACATAATATGTGATATAATAATATAGAGATGTATTTAGTTATTCATAAACTTAGTTTATTAACCGTTTAAATAGTTTATCTAAATAAGCCAGTGCCCCTTAGTCCGACAGCAAAGGTATAAAGACTATATAATACAATGCAAAACCAAAAATGCAGAGGCGAGATTAATTAAAACTTCAACGGACGAACTATGCTTTCATAAACAACGGGCTGTACAGTTTTTGTGTCTACCCTCGAAGCTGAGAATATTTTTACACACGTCCAAAGTTAGAAAAAAAGGTCCCATAACCCAGTTTTAAATTAAAATACTGGTCAGAATGGAATGTGTCAGCAAAATAAAAAATGTTAATCTATAAATATGATACCTCATTAGAAATGTATTATTTCATACTAAAATTATAAAAATACGTAACGTAACATCACGCCTGTAATCTCCGAAGGGGTAGACAGAGGAGACTAGTACACTCCCACGTGCTACCAGATACGTTTAAGTCCCATGAAAATAGGTGGGAGGCCTTTTGCCATAAACCAGGCACAAATCCAGACTCCGAGTCTCTACTAGAAATTCTAAGTTAGAAAAATCCAATAGTACCCGATCCGAAATTTAAACCCAGGACTTCCCGATCGGCAGTCGCGGTCGCACTTGCAACCACTCGACCAACGAGGCAGGGAAATTATAAAAAAATTGTTCGCAATAATCAACATTTTCGAATGTATAGATATATATGTATACTCAAATGAATAAACCTCAAATAATAATAAAGATACATTTATCAACGCCCCCCCCC
>DWME01002364.1:0-21086 GCA_018244795.1 Parelbella ahira ahira | reverse complement strand
CCGCGCTGCTGGCGCTGGCCGCGCTCGCCGCGCCGCCCGCGCCCGCTGCAGCGCTCGTCGCCGCCGCCTCTTCGCCGCCTCGGTCTATCTGCAAGGTACATATTTTTATGTAAATAAGATTAATAACTTCTGTACAGTAAATTCGACACAGCTACAATCTTACCTTGACATTTTATGTGCATATATTATGGGTGTATCTGTGAATTCGTGCTAATTTCACACACTG
Source organism: Parelbella ahira ahira (assembly GCA_018244795.1). Taxonomy (NCBI): domain Eukaryota; kingdom Metazoa; phylum Arthropoda; class Insecta; order Lepidoptera; family Hesperiidae; genus Parelbella; species Parelbella ahira. Next base: position 20,860 of record DWME01002364.1, on the reverse strand, counting down.
AAACGAATGTAACGAAACAAAAGAGGAAACAATGGCGCTGCGTCGTTACCGTGACTAGGGCGTGCTTGAGCGACTCGTAGGTGAGCCAACAGATGGCAGCGGCGGGCATCTGGTAGAGAACGCGCGCCTGCACGCCCTTGAAGAAGCCGCGCGGGCCGGAGGCGCGCAGCACGAGCGCGGCGGCCTGCGCCAGCCCGTCGGCGCGAGCGGCCGCCTCTTGCGTATTGAGTACGGTCTTGCACACGTCGAGCGGCGTGGTGGCGGCGGCCGCGAGAGCGCCGGCGGCCGCGCCCGACGCCGCATGCGCGCGCGGCTCGTACCCGCGGCCCGGGTTGAGGCGCGTCTGGCACCACTCGTACGTCACAAAGTGCACCGCCTGCGGAACATAAGCGCACCTGCTCATCTCTCGCTTATGTTTCGTCTGTCGTCACTCATCGTCGTCAATATTTGTAATTTGATCTGTGATGAATATGGTATAATATATCTTTCGAAATTGGAAGTTTATATAATAGTTCGACACGCCACTCGGTGAGGTAGACTTTCATGTTTATTGTGGTATCAGGCAAGTTTTACTCTCGTGTCTTTTGCTTAACTTTATTGCCGGTCGATAGTATAGTGTTGTAATTTGTGGAAGCGTGCGGCAGTGATGGTTACCTGGAAGGGCACGTTCATGGCGACCTGCGTGCCGTACGAGCGGTAGAAGGCGCGCAATCCCTCGGAGCGGTACACGTGCCGCGCGCACTCCCATACGCCGCGGTAGGGCGAGTTCAACATCTGCAGTCGCTGCTTCACCACTGGAACAGGGGAAAGGTCCATTTGTAAAAATTTGATACACCGTTATATTTGAAAGTCAGCGAAATGCTGCAGTAACAAGTAAACAAGATAGAATGTGAACAATCGAAAGTAGAGAGTAGGTATGCTATTAATTGTCTTCGGTATTATCTCGGTCCTACTTAGTTTGTCGTTGAATAGCGGATATGCGATGCGCACATCACACTACATTTTATTTTCGTTACACGTTAAAATAGTAGATAACCATGTTCTCGAGGAAATGCCTGACATACTCCTGACAGGAGATAGTCATTGTTCGAATTTTTGCTCTTAATTCGTTTGCTACGTAGTTTTCTATGAATCAACCAAGCAACCAATTGTTGGTGTCAATGGTTATTTATCAATATCCTCAACCCGCACGTCCAGTATGGTATTTATGGAATAAAATCTCATTTGGAGGGACCTATGACCAGCAATGGACTGAAAATGTCCAGCAGTTTTTTATTTGTCTATTTAGCAACAGGCTCAACTTTGCAGCATTTGCAACTTTGCAGCAGCTTGCATTGCAACTTGTAAGCACACCTGATGGAAAGCGAGATGCAGCCTAGGATTTAGCACGCTTGCTTAGGCAGTGCCTGTTCATTATTGCCTTGAATAATATACTTTCGGCTTATACAAGTCGGGAAAAATAGACGCTGGCAGTGAACAGATTTATGACGATGATGATGATGATGATGAAAAGTCAAATATTTCGTTGTTCTGTAATACCGATTTAAGGGCGAATATTTTGTCTACTGTGTAATTTCTATCACAGCATGTAATTAACACCCATGTGCAAAAATAGGTAATATTCACACTTGAATATTCACGGTCTTACTCCATAAAAACGCCTTCAACCAAATTCTAATAAGAATATCATGCCACTGTTGGTTTTTAAAATGTGTCATAACGTGTCACTTCAAGGCAGAAATAGGTAGGTATGTATCAGATTGTAACCTGTAGAGTACTATTGATTTTAGCTTATTTTCCTTTTTTATCTAAGAGGAAAAAGATGTTTAAGTAATGTTTGACGTTTTGGGAAAGAAATACAATTTTGTTACTAAGCTAATATTATCGTGCTCAACGACTTGGAACCTAGAGAGATACCATTATTGTGATTATAGCTCTCTAGATTTACATTTGTCTATATATGTTCGTTTTTATTTGTAGATTGTACCTAGATAGACATTGCGATCTTGCCTGATTTTTGTCTGTACTCGAACAAAAATTCAGTTCAAATCCTTGATATAGCACCTTTCGCATGTCTCGCTCTTATCCAGAAAATGTCTTCCATTGTTCAAGGCTGTCTGTGTTTAAAGACCAACAGTTTCAATACTTGGACCGCTTCTATGATGCAGGGTTTTATTTTCGTTCAAAATTTGATTACATCTGATTGTAATTTGTGCCGGTCCCCTTACGTTCAGTTCGTATAGTTTCTAAGCCTTCAGCTCTCTTTTATGTCTCTTCTGGTGTTATATTCCAATCAAAAAATAATTCCCGTCTTACTATCGATAATATGGTAATACGTATTATTGCCGAAAAATCCAGAAAGAACGAATTGCCGAAAACAACGTGTGTATATTGGCTTGGTATGAGACGACAGTTTTACAATAGATAAATAATCTGCTTGTGATAGATAAAAGCTACGATTATATATCTACTAATACACCACAAACGCAATCGGCGTCAACAACTGAATGATTGAAGTTCCCGTGAACCATAAGTAGCGAAGGTAAAATTGACTTTTCTTTGATAAATAAAACTAATATTCTTGATTGCTCTGGAACGCTTTCGAATTTCAAGATTTTTGTACAGATTTGTTGTACGGATGCCATGCCCTCACGGTGTATAACTAAATGATTGGGTCCCCACTTGAGTTAAGTTGAAAATAGCCAACAAGCAGAAAACAACCGAGAAATGACAGAACTAGTTGTGTTTTTAATTGTTTAATCCGTGAGTTGTATAAATTTTTCAAAGACATGCTTGATCCATCTCAGGGCATATCTACGCTTTCCAGCAGGCTCGCTAGCCTCCAAACCCTCGTCCATGATATAAAAAGATGTACATACTATAACGTTGTCGTATCACGACACGAAACTATATTGTAAATAGTATTAAGAACCATACGTCACGTAACTCTGCGATTTCTGATAACTATGAAAGATTAGACAAATGGCGACACTTCCTCACGGTTTTGTAGCGTAATGTTTTCCTTATTAATTCTTCACATTATCGTTTCGAATAAATTGAAGGCTTATCTTTACATTTGAAATGAATACATCGCGTGTACTCACGTTAACTCTCTATTGCCAATGATATATTTATTCATCGATCGAGTTACTAACATACCGTACACTATTATACTGAAATGAAATTGTTACGTAAAAAGTAAATTTCCGCCGAGTGTCGGAATAATTTCAGACAACGATCATTCTAAACGTAACAAACATTGAGGATTGTCGCATTTACAATACAATAAGTTCGAGAGCATCACGTATGAACGTGGATTTGAAAACAGGAGCATTAGGTAATCACCCATACATTACTTCTCAAACTTATTTCGTCCACTGCCCACTTTGAGAATCATTTATATTCTAGTAACCCCGCAAATCAGTATATTTTAAATATACTTAGTGTTAACTTAGTAAAACGTACATTTTCACCCATATCTATTCTTGCTTTCTGTCTTTTAACGCTAAAATTCTCTGACGCCCACGAGGGACAGTTTTCACCCACCTTTAATACCACCTTTAGAAAAAATGCACTGATTGCATTTAGCAATATCTACAAGCACCCCAGCAACAACAGGTACTTGGACATTGTTACAGCAACAGAGGCCGGTAACGGACAAATATAGCTCGTCGGATAGTTGACGGAAGCGCTTCCCGTGTGGAACCTACACACTGTTGATTCCCACACACGTAATCCCCAAAGTCACTGAAAATGTGTTAATCTCAACACTATAACAGGAAGTGTGACATAAAAGCATGGTTGTCACTAACGCGTATTCACCGCAATTTAACATGTGTAGCTAACATATTCAGGCTGTATTTCCCTGAAGGGGTAGTCAAAAGAGAATAGTACAATCCCACACTTCTAATAACGTAACATCACACTCCCACGTTTCACCAGTAACGTTTAAGTCCCATGGAATAGGTGGTGAGCCTATTTCCATACACCGGGCACAGATCCAGACTCTAAATAGAATTTCTAAATTAGAAAAATCCAATAGTATCCGACCTGGAATTTGTTTCCAGGGGCTCCTGATCGGCAGTCGCGCTTGCAACCACTGGACCAAGAAGGCAGTCAATTACGTTAACTTCCAATTATGTTGTAACATACCTAATTGGTCTCGACGTATTTATATGCTCCCTTATATGGAAGATCAATTATGGAATATGGAGTGAGCCCACTGCCATGCCATGGGGAATTACATTAGAAAACCCAATAACATCCGATACGGGGATCGAACTTTCAATCAATAATCGCACTTACAACGATTCAGCCAAATACACAGCCATTTAGTACCGCAATATACTAGACAAAATGGAAATATCAAGTATTACAACGTAAGTGGTGAAAAGTGGGAAATATACTCTCTTTTGCCGACCACTTCGGGCAATAAAGGCGTTATATTAAGTTACGCGCATATATTTTTAAAATTGATTGTTTCCTTCATTAAAAAATGCTTTAGTATGTTTCGTTACAGTTTATATAGTTGTTTTAATCAAGCTCAATTATGTTGAATTTCATGTAAACCGTGAATCATAACTTTTTTATCGCACCCCGGGGAATCACAGAACAATTTTTTTCATTTAACTATTATAAAACGTAGAACACTGATTATAATTAACGCAGAGTTACATACGATACGCAATATTTTACGAGAAACATAAGGATATTTGTGCCTTAGACGGCTTTGAGTAGAATGAAAATTTTATAATTTTAGTTAAGAGACAATTGAAAGCTTAGGGCAGATGGCCTATATTTTTGTCAATCGACAGGCTACGAATTTTCATTGTGAACTATTATAAGAAATAACAAAAATTTTAACCTATTCGCTAGTGATAAGTTTTTTTTAGACATCAAAATGTTCCTCCCAACACAAATGTCACAACAATTATAAGTAAGATGCCATCATTTTGACTTCATACCTAACTTTACTGAGACGACATCCTTACAATGCTAACCGTGTCTATTACGAGCCCATTAAAAAAATATGACATTCGTGAGTAGTTAACCATTTTATTACCTTTATCTAGTTTTTAGTTACAATTTCATTATCTTTTGCCAATATTGTTAGGTGTAGATATAATTACAATAATACGTAATCATATTTATCGTAGATAACAGTTACACTTTGAGTCGAGTCCTCACCACTTATTGTATATTATGTACTCGTGCGCTAACAAGCGTTATGTACTGCGCCATCGGGAGGGCGGAATTACTTTCATGCGTCGGAAAACTAAACGGAAACATTGTTGTTTTTAGCCTAGAACCCCTTAGAGGCCCGACTTAATTATTCTATAATCCTCACTCTCTTTATACACACTTATTTTTCTATTCAGTGAACAGGGATTTCATTGAAATAACCCATAAACCAGACAGTGGTCTTTCATCCCGTGAGTCACGAGACGATCGTGATGTTGTTATTCGTAGAAAAGTGAGCACGTGAGCCAAAACTCATATGACTGCGTTTACGAACAGTATTCCGCGAACACGATTAAGAGGATAATTATTGTACAGAAACATTTATTATCTTTATTCCATTGTTACGCTGTATTCAATCATTTACACAGACGCGGGTGCCTTCGAAATAGAAATGGTCTATAAATCACGGTTTTTTCATGGCGGCTGTGGGTTCTGCACACCAGCTATCTGTTCGTCTATTCGTCTATCTAACCCTGGCATCCACTTACGAACGGCAGTTTGAGTTTTAATTTGAACAACATATGTATACGTTATGAGGCAGTGGTGAATGTTGGTCACCATCACTGTCGAAAACAGGCTGACGCAGAACTAATCTCTGTAGTCGCCGACAGGCAACAGCGCATGCGGTTAGAAAAGCTGTGCTCTGCGATCTCCAATCCATATGCCGTTTGGGGTATGTTAATTCCAGCAGTAAAGAGAGAAATAAGCTGACGATGATGTGCAGTTACACGGTCGAGCGAAGAACTGCTCAATGTATCACAGAACAGTAGCTATCGTTATACAGCAATGGTGTAAAGCACATGGCAATACAAAATCAATAAACGTTGCTTAGTGGAGGCGATGTCTATGAGCGCGCAATTAAATTGTACAGTTTTAATGACCAAAGTCAAACTTTTTTGTTCTATAGTATTATACTATGTCATTATATGAATATAATATTTGTGTATTTTGTTTACTTTGAAAGGCTGGTAATACAACGTCACATTGTAAGGACCTATTCTGTGCTTAGATTTTCGCGATCGACCATCCGAACTGCTAACCCAATTATAACTTTCTGGGCAAATTATTAAAGTTCATCTTCTAAAAATATTCTTACTGTCCCATCAGGAATATAATATTAGTTAGTATTAGTGGAAGTTATCAGGCAGATTACAATCCTAACGAGTGTAATAATGCCACTCATCTTAAATTTATCCCAGTTATTCTTCCCGCAGGAAATGTTCCCCAGTCTCATTCAGAGGAGGACGACACAATAGGGCCGGAACAGGCTCCTTTGACGATCAATCGAGGATCAAAAGGTACATAACAATGTAGACTACTAAGTAGGTATTTAAATTGAACCGACTAGTCATTTAGTGGTAAACAACGACCATAGCATTCTTATAATTACAATTTCCTTAATGTTTTTATAATTTTAAAACTCAATAACATAACACAACATGACGCCTATATTTATCGGAACGGGTAGGCAGAGGAGAACAGTGCAGCACTCGCATATTTCACCTGTTATGTTATACGTTCCATGAAATAGGAGGTGAGAAAATTACGCAATATTTACCTAATCTAATTACATCATATAAATAATAAATGCCCTTTACGTCTCGATATAGTTTATTTCTGTAACATTTCTGAAGTGTTCTAGAAAGATTATGTTACATACATTCCAGAGCGAATAAAAGCGCGCGCGGTATCATCAAGGCGCTCGCGCTGTCACAGTGGCTGAATGGAAAACGACTTCATGTTTTTCACTTAGTTCTTCGCGATAATTTAGTTATAAGCGAGTGAAACCGCGGGGCACAGTTAGTAACATAGTAAATAGGCTACACGCGATAATAAATAATATATATAATTTAATTTTAAACGTGTTCAGCGCGTTAAGTGCATAATGCTATTGTTTCTAAAAGTGGACAATTCTTAATAAACCTAGTATATCAGTCCTTTACGATATGAAAAAGTGGCTGAAATGGTGCAATAATTTAATGTAATAATAACGACCGTGATAAGCACGGAGGACATTATTTTGCTCACGTAATTAATAATAATATATAATGATATTTAATATTTGTAACTATAATTAAAGATCTGTATTAATTGGCCTGGTAGCTGTGTTATGTTAAGTGTGCAGTCATAGCTATTGAGGTACAATAAAATTTTTTCATGTTGAAAATCTGGTGATTTTTGCTGATGTCATTCACTTGAATAATAGTTATTCTAAACTTCATCATCATCTTCAAGTGCAAGTGCCGATTGGGAGGTCCTGGTTTTAAATTCCGGGTCGGGTACTATTATAATCGAGTGGAATTATAATAGTACCCGACCCGGAATTGTACTCGGGTACTATTGGATTTTTCAAATTTAGAATTTCTAGTAGTGACTCGGAGTCTGATCTGTACCCGGTGTATGGCAACAGGCTTACCACTTACGGTTGATTCTGCTATGATCGAGAATATCCTTATTAGCTGTCACATCACAACAACGAGAAATTTACAGAAATTTCCAACAATTTAATTTACCTTTTAGTTTAATTCTTGTAGGCCTTGGTTGAATTCCTGGCGAGTATTTATCTTTATAATAAATAATACCATGCACATTATAAAGATTATATGTAATTTGTTGCACCTTGACAGCTCATAATGCTTACTAAACGGTACGATTCACGGACTACTTTCGCGAGATGTTTGATCTATTTATGGATGGTGACCATAGACCATTAGTCAGCAGCCTTTCTAATGTTCAATTTTGGTTTGTCCAAAACATTATTCATAAAAGCTATTTTAATGCTCACGTTTTTGGGCCGCAATATTTATATTAAAGTAATGTGCTATAATGTATATTATGGTAAACAACCACAGACGGCAGCTATATTACAGTATATCTTGAATGGACAGATGTCGCTTCACGCTGCGACGCTAATGGCGCTGCGTGAGAATTACGGGCCCCGAGGACTTCCTCTCTACCAGAGCACTTATCTTGGGGACAACTGCCCTAAGGTGATGAACACCCTGCCTTAGGCGATGGTGGCCTATACCGCGTTCCCGCCTACTTGTTACCCTAGTCGCCTTCCTCCTCTTCGGAGGTCGACGCCACTCTGACAAGTTCGCGCGGGAGCGGGCGTCCGTCAAGTAGTCGAGCGTGTAGGCGCGCGAACCCGTGGAGATGGGAATGTGGGTGTAGTACACCTTCAGTTTAGTACGGATCGTGAGCCGGGACGTCAACATCGGTCGGAGCATCGCACGTGCAGCACGAGCCTGGCGGATCGCGTGGTCCACCTGAGACTTCATACTTAACGTGCGATCGATGTGACATCCCAGGTACTTCACCGTCGGCTGTCACGCCACATCCTCACCACGAAGACGCAGCAGCGGAGGCATGATACGTTTACGGCTGAACAGTATGGCGATATATATATATATATATATATATATCTTATTGTTAGCGTTAAAGGTCTGTGCAATTATAAGCCTTACTATAGGGAGATAAGTCTTGATACATCAGTTCCTACATTTTGACGACGTAAGAAAGGGATAAATAATTTATAGATACGTGTGCGGAGCCTGGAACGTTGCTATAGAAAATATTTTTTAATGTATCTAATCTACCTCGCTACAATATACACTATGCTTCGTCTATGACAATGGAACAACGCTGAAACTTTTAACAATACGGTATGTAAGCGGAACAAGAGTGAGCCAGCATTGGCCCAGCGTGAACGATGGCACGCACCACGTGACATCGCGACACGGTGCCCGCGCACGGCACGCCGCCGGCCAATCATCCAATCAATTCACCCACAACATCACGTTCTGTACGCTATATAGCAACTGTGTATGCTGTTGTAAGGCTAGGATCGAATTATTGCAAGTCATACCACAAACTGTCTCTTTAAGATTCCTCTCGAATAGGCCGGCTTAAAGAGCGGGGCAGATTTTGATCGCACTTGAAATAGTACTTCAGCGTATTTCGATTGTTTTGCGAAAAGCGCTCGATCATCCTCTTGCCATAAAACCATAGAAATGCAAAGGTAGACTTTGTTTAAATGAACTAAGGTCCAATTTTAAATGCGATCAAAATCTGCCCTGCTCTCCGTGCTGGTCTATTTGAAAGGATATTTACCGTCCATGTATACTGTAGTAATTAAACACATACCTTCGGCGGGATTTGAGACCGCGTCGTGTACCAGAGACGCCAAGCAGCCGGATAAGCCTGCAAGCAGAGAATCGTGTTAATTTCAGGTGACCATAAGATACAATTTTCTATATATGGTGGCTATTGGCGATTTGTCTGACCAAATTGATGTAGGCGAAAAACCCTCACAGAAGTATGCACAGATAAAAAATTACATCCAAGGTCTTTCAAATTATATTCTATAGAAACAGTTGGCTTGAAATTGATATAAAAACCATGAAAACTAGTTCGAATAATATGTTTGAAAAAAAAACTGACTCTAAGCTCTGTTAAATTTTATTAAAGATATCTGATGTTGATTTTATAGATAATTTGCTATTTTTAACGGAATGCTCCCAATCCGACTATGATTCTATGATTCTTTACACTTGACGGTATGACCGTCATGTAAGGCTATAAGCATTCCGGAGCTTCCAAGACAATAAGTAGAAATTATAAGTACTCCTCATCGGATAGAGCAATTTATAATTTAAAATTCGTAACAAAGCAAGTCCTAGATTTATCCATAGCAATTCCTAACTTCTAGTTTCGTCGACGGCAACTTTTAACTTTCAGATGATTCCATGGCTATTCCTGAACCTTTTAGAACTTTCAATGGCAATTCGTAACTTCAAGAATCTTCGATAGCTATTCCTAACTTTCAGTAGTTACAATGGCAATAAGTATCTTCTAAATTATTCAGGTGCAATTCAGCACAGTGCAAAAACGCTTCTAAAGCTTAGCCAATGTGATGTACCGAGCTTAGTCAACTGATATTTACCGTGCGTGATGTGTTCGTGGCGATGCCTGGTGAGGTGGCCGAGCGTGTGCTTACTTTGCTCGTAAGTGGCAAAGAAGCATGCGTGTGCTGGACCCGCACCCATGACCACCGCCGACATGCCGCGGATCGGCCTGCGAAAGGAAAACGTACTTTCTAAATAGTCTAGTTAACTGCATGTCTATATCAATAATTCTTATGTTTTTTTGTCATCTTATAAACTATGTTTTTATAATTGCTTAAGGCAATGGAGGACAAGCAGAATTGTCACAGAACAGACCTTTATCTAGAAATCGAAATCTACTGACTTTGGTCTAAGGTGTATTTGATCTTGCAATTGATTTTGAATATCGCATTAAAAGTTGTTGCAACTATTTTAACTACACTCCTGACCACATCAACTGGACTCCTGTCAGTCTTCAACGTGGCGTTTCAAACGTAATTTCCAACAGCGCACATGCGAAGTGTAGAATGAGCTTCCATTGGAGGTACTTAAGGTACGCTGTGACATGAGGTTATTCGAAGGTAGCGTTAGAAAGTTGCTGTATGGCAGGCTTGATAACACCTCTGATGTTGCAAATGTCCATAGGCGACGGTGACTACGTACCATCAGGTGGGCAGTCTACATGTTTGTCAAATAAATATTGATCTTGTTAATGACAGGTACTAACTAAACTAACATTAACAGACGTAATTCTGGTGTCCTAATCGAGATCGATTATGTATGTTAATGTATGGGCGGCAGCGACCCCTTGGGATTGGCGTATGCTCGTTTGCTACTTTTTTCCATTAAAAAAAAGTCTGAAAGGTCTGAAAAAGCAATGCCAAAAACCTTAGAACTTGTCACCGCGCTCAATAAAAACTATAAAGCATGCAACTAATGTACAAAATAAATTTTATGTTGTTCCTCAACACACGAAAATGTCGTTTTCATTTGAACGTAAGTACCGTTTTATTTCAATATTACAACATTCCGTTAACTTATATAAGACTAATCGATTTCCACATAATCCACAATTTACATTTTTCCTCCAAAGTTCACAAGTTCAAGATCAAAATCGTCACAATGGTCTTACTTTGAATTCCGTCACGCGAACGTACACATTCAATAGCTCGATCCATAAATGTTTCTTAATAATTTCCATTTATACAATATGTCGCCCTAATTTCATAGGATTCTGGACTTATAGAATTTTGTTAACATATAGAAAATAACAGGTTTATGTTCCAATTTTAAATCACTGAGTCGAACACACCATTATTACTACAGGGAGCAGAAACCTAAAAAATGGTCTTCAGAAGTCATCCTCTGTTACTAATTTGAACATTATCCAATGTTTGAGGTATACTAATACTTTTATGAGAAGATAAGATAAAAGCGGACAATGATGGTTTTTTTTTCAGTTTTGCGTAGATAGGGGGGGGGATCCGTCTTTAAAGTTGCATTTAACGACTCAGTGAAGACAAACGATGAAAGGAGGAACGGAGAATTACTGTAAATCGCTATGTAAGAATTAAATTTTGGAAGATAGCATGAAATCGTTTAGTCACTTTTTAGGCGACGTCTTTATAGTAATGTATACTTTTATTCAAGTTGTTCAATACTCTCTTCACTTTCTCTTTACCTTTTAAATAACAATTAATTAAACATTTATCTTACATATGGAAAATGCACATTTCAATGTGTAGTCGTTCAATTTTAATCACGATATCCGTAACAGCCTTCTTTTTATAAAATACCAAGCCTTATCATCATACTATGCATACACAATTTGCTATTCGATATATGTAGTTAACAAAAAGACAAGACAATGAAATTGTTGCAATTTATAAAAAAAATTACGTGATATAACCATAACCATATTTCAGTTAAACATAGTTTTTGATATGTTTGTGTCGCTTCTTGTTGAGGAGTTCACTAACAATGAGTTTATAGTAGGACTTTCTTCCGAATGTTTGTATGTTAGATATAGACAAATAAATGTATACGTAAAGGTTGACGTAGGAAAGGCAACGTAAAGGGCCCGTTAAATTTTCTTTTGTGATCGTATTTTTAAGACCATTTAAAAACATTTTATTAGCATTTTCATTGTGTTGTTGCATTCCTGTCCTTATCTGGTAATCAGTGCAATATTAAACTTTACGTGTAGGAAATAAGATTGAATCGGGCACGGGGAGTAGTGGTTGCTAAAAGTCGTAATACGGCCACGTGGCAAGCAACGGCTGCGAGCCGCGCGCGGTCAAGGTCACACGGCAGACGGCGATGGACAATCGATACGAGTTTGTGTCCTACGCGAATGCCGGAGAATTTTCGCTGACCATGAAGATTATTAACGTGAAAACAATTCATTGCTTTTTCCGCAATTAAGTATTGTGTTGTTTTCAGAACTTGTTTAACCGTAGCTAATTTATATGATGCCAAATAAAATAAAACATTGATACCAATAACACTGAAATATTATTTTTACGATAATGCCTCATGTGTGCACGAACTCGCATAAAATCGGTCCACCAATAGACGGGCTAGAATATCGTCCTATCAGAAGGCATAGAACGCAGCTAGCCAATCAGCTACTTAACGTAATTTACACCGTTAAAGCACGCCTCACTGCAACACCTTACTTTGACCTCTGGTGTGTTTCTGCACATTTTTTTTATATTATTAATTACGTACATGACGCCGATATTCTTCTTTGACGCATTAAAGCTGATGGTACTGACGCTACTGCAAATGACAAATGACATAAAGCGGTGATTACGGGAACCTTCTGATAAAGCCGCTGGAGATCATTTAAACAAGAAGGAACTTTAAATGTAGGTGATAGTCTTCAAGTTACTACCCAGACCATGTCGTCGAGTCGTGCGATTGCGCAGTTCATTCAATAATTGATTAACAACCTGAGATATTGCTTACACAAACACAACGGGACAGTTTTGCTTGTTAAACTGTACTCAGTTCAGCATGCCACTGAACGCCTGAGCTGAACTGAGCACACTTCCACAGAGGTTTCTAATGAGTCGATTTACAAGAAAACATATGCTTAGTACAAACATGTAAACCGCCATAACTATCGAACGGAAATATGAGTCCTACAGGAACAGTTTCGACCGTTATCAACGAAACAGCTGCTACGTGGGAGACGCAGCGACATGATGTCTACATTTTGTTTTACTCCCAGTCAACCTAAACTTAACGTGCAGTACGTAATGCTCGCATATTTCATGCCCAGCCACCCTCGTGGCTCGTGTGTTGACACCGGAAATTGCTAATAGGGCGTTGCTGTTAGGCATAGCGAAATCGCTTTCCTAGGCTAACAACCGCCACGCATTTGTTTGCGGCGCCGGAGCTGCGCCTTGCGAACAGCTAACAGTCGGCAGTCGTAGCCCGAGCCATTGTATAAAATACATTTTGATCTTAGCCAAAAGGATTTTCTATCTTGTTTTTTTGCGAGGGCCGATGTATGCATGTACGCTCGGTGCATAGCAATAAGCACATCACCTATTCTATTGGGAGACTACTACACTTCTCTGCATATCTTTTCTGGGATGACAGGCGTCATGTTACTTTCTTGCTGTATTTTATACATATTATATGTAAGAGGTATCAAATGTGTAATTAGAAGATAGCTATATAAACAAAACGCATTGATGATAACATGAGCTTGAAATTAATCAGAAGATATCACGACGACATTGAAGAAACGCAATGAAGAAAACATCTTGAAACAATGTGACAGCGAAGTGCCAAGCGCTGTTACTAGTTAGTAGTGGCGTAACGCGAGAGAGGGATCACCGGAGCCAATGAGCCGTGTAATATACAATATATAATTATAATAAACATGTAGTTGCAGCTATTAACAGCGAGTGGCACAATAAACGAGCGCGATACCTTATCGTGCAGACGCCGCGCCGCGCCAGCTGATAGTGTACTCGTCACTGCGTTACGGGTTCGAGTCGCACTATCGTTCCCACTCGTATAACGATTGCGACTTATTCATCATACCTACTGCACGCTAGCACTTTTATATGACTATTATAAGATAGATTATATAGGCACAGCTAAATGCCCTGCCAGCGACGGGCAGCAGCGTAGAAGGCAGTGTAAGAAGCAGCGCTCTGCGATCCTCTAACCAGTATGCCCAGCGCGAGAATTATGGCCAAAAAACTACTATAAAATTGCACAAGGGAACTTATTAGGAGAGGCCTATGGCCCAAAGTATACAGAGACGGGCTGACGGTGATTAAATTGTGACCGATTTAGTATGATTTTAGATAGTATCCCTGTAGACACAGGGGCGGCGACGCAATCTTTCGCCGAACAAAGTACGGTAAAAGATAGAAGTACAGCTTCTGTCCCAACCTAAAACTGACGCACATATACGGATTTTGGTATTATTCACTATTCGATTAACTGAACTTTCGTTACCTACTCCGCTCATAAAACCACTGAGATAGACATTAGAAACGTAGTGAGAATAGACCTCAAATGTTATAGACACTGAAGTCTTAAACTAGCTAAAGACGATTGCGACGTTCGTAACTACTGGAACAATATGCAAATAACAAATGTTTGTGAATAATTTCACAGTGCCTTATACAATCTTTTGCATAAATTAATAAATTGATTCGAACAAATACATTTTAATATCTTGCTGTCAGAAACTTTCCACGTGTATGTAATATCACATGAGTAATTGAATACATTGTGCCGGTGCGCTGCTCTATCGTTATTTACCCATCGCAATTGTTCGTCAATATATTACTAGTAAGTAGGTAATTATTTAAAAAGATGTAGGTACAGTGTTCTGATAACCGTCGTCACTAGAGTGATGGATACACGTTACTAAATATAGTCTAATATTCAGTTAACGTAATATCATGCCTGTATGTCCCGGAAAGGGTAGGCAAGAAGTGTTGTACACCCATTCTTAATCAGTCATGTTATGCATCCCTTGTAATAGACAGTAATACTATTGGAATCTGAAGTTAAAAAAAAACAGTAATACTTTGTGCGACCCTGGAATCGAACCCAGGATCTTTCGCTGGGCAGTCGCGCTTGCAACAACTAGGCTAACTAGAGCGTCACTTATAGGGACGCATTACAAATTACTCGTATAATTCTAATATTTATTAAATATCATATCTTAAAGGAATATGTTTTGTCACTGTCTCGTTACGATTGTCACCTAAACGAGATGTGACAAGACGCAATGCAACACATCAGCGATGTTTTAAGAACGCGTGTGATAATGGCTTCGCGCGTGCAAACACTCGGGCCACTGCTGATAACGCCGTCACATTTAAGGGTGTTTGTTGCATTTACCGCTGTATTGTCAACCACATAAAGTGCACGAACGATTTAATACCAATAATACCACAGTGTTGTACATCAAATATTATACGAATATTAAAAGATAACAATTCTAACTACACTTTGTATGTCTGCGAATCAAAAACAGGTGCGATATTAATTAACAATAACAATATGTAAACACGCTCTTCCCGTGGTCACTTTCCAAGAGCAGTTTTAGAAGAGTGCTCCAGCGTGGTGACCATTTACCTAACCAAATAAATCCGCTTCGAATCAGTGTAAAACTGCTTCAAAGCGGATTTTAAGCGTTATTAGCGGAGTCAACCCGGATTTTATTTGGGGACGGAAATGAGAATCGGAGTATAAATAATATTTTTAATTGTCAAAAAAGGTTTTACCGATCTTATGCCTCGTATTTTTATTAAGATGGATTCTTAATAGTGTTGTCGTGAGTATCTAATACGTGATTAATTGTCTTTTATTTTTAGAAAATGAACAGTCCAGGCTGGGATGTTAGAAGCGAAACTTATTTCTTGGTGTGGGTACAGGCATGCTGGTTGAGCACGCCTATCGTATAGAACACAGGTAGTCATCCCTTAGAAGTGAAAATAGCGCGTGGGATGTAGATACATGTATGTGTGGTACTTGTGAGGGTGCTAAAATTACTGTACAGAGTACAATATACTGTTTAAAACCAATTACACAATTATATTGGCCGTCATTATATACCGTGAGGCTTTACATCATTTTGACCGTATCCGTACATTGTTGCAGAGTAAAATTAGCTTGATTTATTAACAATAGATTATCGCACAGTAACGCTTAATACAATCAACTAACAACAACCAGAAAAGCGACGGTTCATTCTCATTAATAAAACGACAATTATTTTTTTTCCAATTACAGCGCATTCGATTTTCAAAATTTTAACGTAACGATTGTGTTACTTACGACATCGCAATAGACAAAGGGAAATATTCGATTATGCGTCCAGTCAATATGAAAAAATATTCTCCATACATCACATATTGATATGACATGTTTAAAATTATAGCCCATCAAATTCGTAAGTGATCCTTCCATGGTCCGCGGGCGAAGAGGGTGGAGAGATGAGAGGGGTGACACGAAGTGTGCGGGAAGCGGGGCAGCCGAGCAAGAATGTCAGTAACTACGCCGTACTTTCTTGTGGCAACAGGTGTTTATAAAACGAATCGCAATAATTGTTGGTCAATGAAGTGTCAGATTTATTTCAACACAAAAATGATGCTAATGGGAATCTATTCTTTCTCCACCCCACGCGGATATACATAATGAAACCACTATAAAATATATAATTACGCATTATTATATTGTAATTAATTATTTATAGGTGATAAAATGTAATATAATTTTGTTATAATTATAAACTAGCTGTGCTCGCAACGTCGTCTCCGCGTGGAATCTAACAAAAAAAATATTGTTCAGTTTGTAGATTTTAGTTATTTACGCGGTACTAGACAGTAATTGAACATTGCAACATTACTTTATTTAATAATTCTAAAATTAAAGTAGCCTAAGTTACTCGTTATTACATCAGCTATCTGCCAGTGAATGTCCCGTCAAAATCGATCCAGCCGTTCCAGAGATTAGCCGGAACAAACAGACAAACAGATGTATGTATAATAAAATGAAAATTACATAACGTCATTGTGTTTTATTTTCAATTGTCAGAAATTGGACGTGATTAAAATCACAACCTGTTTTTTTGATTCAGGTCCTCATACGCCTCTGTTTCACGCATTAATCGCAAACGAGTGCTTCCCACATCAAGCACGAGGTTGCGCTCGGCGCTACCATACCATTTCTCGACTCGCTAACAGGCCGTCGAAGTCATCTACTGACTACAAGACGACTTAGTGCGTGTATGTTATCGGGAATCTTGAACACTTGTTCAGTACCTACTGTGCAAAGATTGAACAATTGAAAATGTTGTCAACAACCTTTACACCACCACTCGTAATAAATGTCAAAAATATCAGCGAAACGGTTACATGGCACGGAGGTCAGATAATATGACGATTTACGCACTGATATTAAATGCCGATTAGATTGGTGAGTGCGACCAACACACGGATTTATTGATATAATAAAGGTACATAATTATGCATCGATAAACAGTGCAATTTGAGAAATCCATTAGCGCTTTGAACTCAGTCGCTTCTGTCAATCGATAATAATTGCTCCTTCGATAAATCTTTTACACCAGTGTCGAGAGATATGTGTGTTAGTAATACGTGGTATTCGATCTCAAATATATAGAAAGTACAATTGTGTGAAGTTCAGAATTAGGTACGTGTCAGATGTGTGAACCCTCATGATCGTTTGGTAGGGACACGTCGTGTTAGTGAAATCGAATGAGGAGCGACCGTAGCAAGGCCGGCCGCGCCAAGGACGGTTCAGCGTGGCCGACAAGCGTGCTCGGTCGCCGATGTGGGTAGAACAATATTCTGCTTATTGTTGCTTTTATTAGCGATGCGAAAGCGAGCATACGTAACAGCGCGCTCCACGCACCGTTACTGCGCATCAGTAATATAAAATCGATTTCACACTAAAATCGCGAGCTTGTTATTTTTCATATGAATGTTTGCACGGTCATTATTTGTATTGTGATTAAAACGTCTGCGTCATCCTGATGCTGGTTCATGATGACGAATCTTTTTTCAATACTTTGTAATCGCTACGCGTATAATTTTTTTGTTCACAAATCAAGGTTCAACTACCAAGCTAAAACTACATTAAATCCTTTAAAACACAGCTCGACAATAACAAATTGTGTAGCAACCTATAGCAATTGCTATTGCTGCTAATATTGCTAATGCCATTGCTATTGCCATAGCTTATAAACAGATAGTGTGATTAATGTCTGTTTAAAAGCGAGTGATGTGCGATCCAATATGTATCATACATTGTATATATGATGTGGACGCTAGCATTTCGCCGAAAAATCATCTGCTGCGCTCTAGCGAAACATTGTGACCTTCAAATCACTGCGTATGTCATTAAAGTATTAACCCTTCACTTCTAACCGCACACGCAAACACATCATTATAATATGAATTTTACTGGAATAAAACGCCATACCTCCTTTAACCCGCATGAGGGCTAATGTCGAAGCATGCTCCAAGCGTTTCGTAGGTGACTGATGTTAAGAAGCAAGGAAAAAACCTGTCGAAGTCAATCCAAGTGATATATTTGAAAGCGATTGTCCATTTTACTCCCCACAACCAAAACGCTAGGAACATTTATCTTTATATTTGAGAAAAAATTGGCATGCGGGTTATTGCAAATTGGAACTGCAGACCAGACCTTATCCAATATTCCTAAGAAATCCTATCTAACATGTGTTCCGAAATACATAGCGGTGAACACTACTATGACTTAGTAACGCTGTGTTTACGATGTCCGTTTCTTACAAAATCTTAAAAACAACAACTCAAACATTGTTGCTCCGCGGCAGACATGAATGTCGCAGTAGCGGAAAGCTGATTCAATAAACAATAAACATAGATTGAATGCCGCAAAAGAACTGTTTGCATATCGAATAACCGACTAAATCCGAAATTAACAAGCCCCTTATCCACAAAATTATCAATTAGATACGACGATATCGTAATGGGCGCAGCAAAAATGGCGGGTTACGTCATGCGCACCAGATGACCCACATCCCGCAAGGACGTCGCTATTTGCACAGCGCAGCCCCGCACATGCACCTTACACGCACACATGTACACTATATCCCCTCCCCCACTCCTACAGGTAACGGCCGTCTCGGCCTTTAGATATCACCTAATACAGACGGCACTTAATATTTGCACTTTGATAAAACACAAATTATACTATTGAACCTACTTTGACTGATCATTTGATTTGGCCATGCTTTTGACATAAGAGCGGTTAGTAAATTTTTAAAGATCAAACAGCATAAATTCTGAACAGCATAAGAAAACAAAACATCACGTCTATCATCCCCAAATGGGTAGGCAAAGGAGTGTAGTACACTTCCACGTTTCACTAGTTACGTTTGCGTCCGGCCACGGAATGCCTGATGATTATATTGCCATGCACCGGGCCTAGATCAAGACTCCGAGCCACTACTAGAATTTTTTACTAGAAACCCAAATGCACCCGATCATGGATTCTACCTCATGACCTCTCGAACTACAGTCGCGATTGCAAGAAAATCATGAAAAATTACGCGACTATAAACACTACTCAAGAGCAGAACCTTCCAGTGTTTAATCACCTGACACTACAACTTTTAATGGCTGGCTGCACAAAAACTTAGTGTGACCTTGAAAGTTGCCACAGTTTAATTTAATGTTCATTCTGTAAAAGGATTTATACCTACGAATTTCGTTTTAGGAAACATTCTTACAGTGCACTTAGACACGGCCGTTGGTCTTTTGACTTATGGCTAAAACGGTGTGACTATCAACATCATCATCAGCCTATCTCAGTCCACTGCTGGACATATGCCTCCCCCAATGAGCGCCATCGCACCGTCCTCGGCTTACTACGACTATACTGCAAGAATAAATCGTAGCTGTCTATTGAACACCATAGTTCTTACGTAGTTACATGACGAGACAAAAGACGTAAAGTACGAATCGACCCGGCGATAACTTAAAGATTATAGTTCTTTTATGTGTTAAATTCGGAGAGCAAAATGAGATTACAAAATTCGTCATATTTTTACGTTAGATTTAATTTGATATAGTAAAATAAAGTAAGAATGATATTTTGAACTTCGTATGTACGACTCAAGTTCAATTATTTTTCTGCGTTCCAAGACATCTTTACTATATAGCCTTTGTACAGGTATGCATAATAAGATTTTACCTTACAGCATTTATACAACTGTTTCATAGGAAACAAGAGTTTAAATGCAGTTTTTTGCGCTCGAGTTGTTCACTACACGTTATGTATTACATCTGTTCATAATTTTATGTCAATTCATTGGAATAATCTAGAAGCACCAACTGTGCAACATTCTAACATATCAGGACTGGTTTGTATAATATATACATAAAAGTGCCATTTATTTCAATGATAATCATATTTTAATTATATAATATATTTTAATAGTTATATGGATTTTCTTTTAGAAAATTAAATATCATGTTACCTCGTTGGAAGAGTGGTTGAATGCGTGACTATCGATCGGGAGGTCCTGGGATCAAATCCCAGGCAGGGTACATACGATTGAATTTTACTAATTAAGAATTTCTAGTAGCGACTCGGACTCTGGATTTGTGCCCGATGTATGGCAATAGGCTCATCACCTTTTCGCATGTTCGCGTGGCCTAAGCGCCAGTGTGTACTAAGAG